>JAQFZO010002348.1:0-12405 GCA_034695885.1 Geophilus flavus
AGCGTATAAATTGGATTTATATGTACCCGTAGAAACATATCGAGCCCAGCGTACGTTATAAGTTATAAACATAAGTAAGCCAAATTTGACTTCGCAAATTCTCTAATGTCATAAACTCCTGATGTGAACCTGGGTGGAGGTTGTTTTGGGACCCATAAGATCCATACTCCAGCAGTCAAAAGGTACAAACGGACCTAAATTCACAGTTTGCAGCTTTCGCTGAGCGATTGGCTTGCACGCTTGGCAGCGTTGACACCTTCGCACAAAACGTTTTGTCTAAATCCATGGTGGGCCAATAAAATAAAACAGTTGTTTGGCACGGTGGATAGAACGGTGTGAACCTGATGTAAATCTGAGTTTTCGCATTGATTAGAGACTTTGTGGAAATTTTTTTATAAATTCTGCTTCCGCAAAGTCTCTATTGACTGACTTTTTTGACTAAACAATAGACTTACACTTAAAAGATAAAACAATGCCATCTGACGATGGTTAAACATATCATCTGTGCATATTATTAAGTGTAAAAATGGCCGATGGCAAATTCCCAACGTAAACTCAGTGATGTCATGTCATGATTTCTCGGAAACTATGTTTCAAAAGTGTCTCGAAACTTCCAAATTGTTAGTTTGGTTTCAGTTTACCCGAAAACACGGTTTCAATGGTTTCATCCATTTCTGATGAAAGCAAAAAAAACTTTATTTCCAGCCATCAACATTGCATACATCACTCCTTACACACACATTACTCGTTAATGGTTACTTTTACTCTACTCAGCAAATCCCCATTCCAAAAATTGCCAACAAAAATACGCTTACATAACCAAGTTTAAAAAAAAATTCAAAGAATTCACCAAACTGCCCATTTAAAATCAAAATAACCCCAATAAATAAATTTAGGCTTATTTTTTAATGATTTTTAATTTTAATATTTAATCCATTTGAATAAAAATTGACTATTTAATTGACTATTTTGACCCTGACCATGAACAAGTTTTTTTTTCGAAAAATTTATTTCATAATTATTTCTTTAGAAAATAAAAAATTAAAAAAATATGACGTCAATAAATCAAAACCTCATTATGAAATTGAAAATTCCATAGTGGCATAACATGTAATCATTAAATAACTAACAAAATATATATTTGGTAAAAATAATATATGTTTTTTGATATGTAATGACGGGAGCTGACAGTCGCTTAATTGCTCGATCGTGCGTCACGTGATAATCCATTAGAATCAAAGTGGTTATTTCTTCCATGACATTTGACTCAACCTTGAGCTGTAAAAATGGGGGGAGGAAAAATTTTTTAAAAAAAAAAGAAACGATGAAAAATTTCCCTTTTATTGCACCAAAATTACCTATTTACACAACTTTTACAACCTCAACTCATAAAGAAATTGGGGAAAAAAATGGGAGTTTTAAAACTATAATTAACTCATCACACAACATGTCATTCGGGTCAGGGTTAAGCAAAAGTAGGCTTAACATACTAAGTCAAGCTCAGTGGGTCAAAGATGAACAACAAGATGGATGAGATGCTGAGATAAGGGATGGAAAAATGAGAGCCAAGGTCCTTTTTAACTTCCCCTAAACTTGCAAAACATGGTTTAAATATCTGTAATATCTGTAATTTCTGTTTACAAGAAGGAAAAACAAGAGTTAGGCCTAATTAGCCCGGAGCAAACAAGCGCGTGCACTTGCTGGAGACCTCCATCTTGGTTTTGAACAGTGCACATGAATGCATGCTTACAAATTAAAATAAGTCATCTGAAATTTGTGACTTATATGCAAGGATGGGCACGCTACCCAAAATTTCTAGTGCCGCTATCGCTACCGCTGGTTGAGGGGAAAAATAGTGGTGCTAGCAGCGCTAATGCTACTTTAACATTTTTCCCCGCTGTTCTAGCGCTAGTTACGCTATCGCTATCGCTATTACTAGCGCTATTTTAATTTTTTTGAATTTTGAATTTTGAAAATAAATTCATTCAAATAAATAGAAAAAACCATTAAAATCATAAAATCCAGGTGGTCCTGGACCAGAATCACGTGGATTTTAATTGTCAATGACGACAGTAGTGCCACTACTAGCGATAGCGGATTGCGCTAGTTTAAAAAATTAATAGTGCCGCTATAGAGGGCGCTATTTGGTGACAAAAGTAGCGTTGCTACTAGCGCCGCTACTAGGGTGACCGGTGCTCTTGGTGAGTTGATGTGGATGAAATACACATGCATGAACTAGATGAAGATCGCGTTAACACGACAATGCAACACGTGCTTGTGAACATACATAGGCTTTAAGCACAAGCCAATGCGTAAGCACCCATTGGCACCAGGCTTACAATGTCAATATGAGGAAGTAGATCTACTATCTACAATTTTCTTTTCAACAAAATTAACTTTTGCCCCATTTTCCTCATACCCTTGACCTTGGAAAACTGTTTATCCTGTTAAATTACCACTTTAAGGTACCCAAACGTGCTTTTTACCATTTTCTCTCATTTGTCGTATCAATTCCATGTTTTTTCATGCATTAAAAACCATTTTCAATCATGATTAAGATTTGTTTATTTCCTGTTTAGACTGTTTACTTCCAGGGTGTTGAGAAAGTTTCAAGCTTGGAAGTCTTTTTTACTACTTTTTTACTAGTTAAAATCATTCTTAATTTAACTCAAGTTCACCTTTAAATCTTCCCAGTCTAGAGGGAGTTTGTGTAAAGTCAGCATCTTCCTAAACATGCACTGAATTGCTGAGTTATGTAACAGTTTTTTTCCCTTTCGTCCCTTGTGAAAATTGAGATTCCTTAGAAAAACTGAAAGCGCAAAAAAATCTCATCCACTGTTTTGAAATTTTTTTTTATTTTTAAAAATTTAAATTTATTTATACACAGATGATGTCAATCAAAATAAATAAAGAACAACATTTTGAAAAAAAAGATTTCTTGTAAAAATGATATCAGACTAAACAAAACTATCTGCAATGCAGTGCAGTGTGATGACTAACTAACTAAAATGTCCCATGAGTCATAGTTTACTCACCCACTTTATCAAAAATCAGTGCAAACCCCTTTGTCATTAACTAGAAAATTGCACATCAGCTGCCAGATGCACATTTTCACTTTTTTTCACACACCGCGCAAAAAAAATGAAAAGTGCAATAAATTGCAAAATCTGTCACAGTTTGTCGCTTTGACTTGCAATTCATTTCCCACAGGGATTTGCAATCAATAAAGTAAGTCTGGAGCAAAACTTTAAATACTACTTAATCTTCCATTACAGTAAAGAACCATTATCGGGTTTTACGGTCTATTAATAAAGTCACCAAAAGTATACTTGTAAATCCTTTGATAACAGTGAGAAAGTGCCAAACTGGCCTTGGTTTGTTGTGTAGAAATCAGGATAGAGATTATTTCAATAATAAAGAGTTGAATTTTGTTCTTTTGGTATTTTGTTGTTGATCCAACAATGGTGTAATGTGTAATTTTGTTATGAAATTGGGAATGGAAGGATGCTGGAGGGGAAGAGGCCATGTGGAATGATAAAGTGACATTCAACTCAAATGGCTGGCAATATAAGACAAGATTGAGTTAAAGGAATAAGATATGGTCTCGTAAAGGAAGCAGAAATGGGAGTCTGTAATGGCGGACAGGCAATTTGTCAACGGTTGTCGGAGTTAAATGGGAGTGGGTTTATTACCATAATGGGTGATTTGAAATAATTTTGTTCTGGAAAGGGCGGTTTTATAATTCTTTTGCCCTAAATAGAAGTTTTCTGATTTTCAGACTGAAGAATCAATTGTTGAACAGTTAGTACAATTGTTGAACATTTAGTACAATTGTTGTAACAATTCTTGTTTGAAAATGGCCACATCATACCCAAGAAGTTATTGTAAGCCAACAATATTGGAAAGTGTTAAATTAAGCGGACTTTGCGATTCACCTCAGAATTAAAGCAATTGTTGAACTATTGCACACCTAAAATGATTGTTGAACATCTAAGTCAATTGTTGAACATCTAAGTCAATTGTTGGACATCTAAGTCAATTGTTGGACATCTAAGTCAATTGTTAGACATCTAAGTCAATTGTTGAACATCTAAGTCAATTGTTGGCCATCTACATCAACTGTTTTTAGGTGTTTAACAATTGTTAGTCACCTACAACAAAGTTTTATTAGGTGTTTAACAATTGTTTTAAATGTTTGACACCTTCAACTTGGTTTTGTAGGCATACAATAACAATTGTTTGACACCTACAACAATGTTATTTTAGGTGTTTAACAATTGTTGGAAATCTACAACAACTGTTTTTAAGTGTTTAACAATTGTTGTACACCTAAAACAATTGTTGGACACCTACTAGAAGGTTATTTTAGGTGTTTAACAATTGTTTGACACCTACAACAAGGTTATTTTAGGTGTTTAACAATTGTTTGACTCCTACAAGGTTATTTCATGTGCTTAACAATTGTTGGACATCTACAACAACTGTTTTTAAGTGTTTAACAATTGTTTGACACCTACAACAAGGTTATTTAGGTGTTTAACAATTGTTTGACACCTACAACAATGTTATTTTAGGTGTTTAACAATTGTTGGACATCTGCAACAACTGTTTTTAAGTCTCCAACAATTATTGTACACCTAAAACAATTATTGAACACCTACTACAAGGTTATTTTAGATATTTAACAATTGTTTTAAGTGTTGGCCACCTGCAACAACTGTTTTTAAAATAGGAACACTTTAAACACACCGCCATTTTAAGCAATTATGACATCACAAACCGCAGGCCACCACCAGTCCACCAAGCAACTGATAAAAAGGGTTAAGATTAACCTCCCTCAAGTACTTCCAGATTAAAATCCAAGATTAAAACCACTTTTCCACCACAACCAGTCCTCACCACCACCAAATTACATTCACAATCTACAATTCCTACCACTCCCAAAACAACAAAATCACAAGACTAATGCATGGGCTAAACTAAACACAACCTTAAAAGCCATACGTTACCTCCTATAACAACCCATTACATTACAAACTTCCATTCAGGTTCCTCCCAAAACATTAACAGAGGAAAAACAAAGATGATTTTCTTTCCATTTCCCAAACTCCCACATTTGAAGCCCCAAAATCTCGCCTCCTCCAACTCTAAGGTCACTTATTTAGGTCACAAACATTTTTTTATGACGTAACCAAACCCCAAAATCCAATGTAAAGGGACAAAGTGCAGCTATAAAGCCATCCAACATGACAAGGAAGCAGTGTAGAGATACCAAAAGCATTTTCCCCTTAAAAAAATTTTAAAAAGATACAAACTTATTTCAATAAATGCATTTTCAAAAGTAAAAAAATAAAAAAAAGGATGAAAAACTGGTTTGGTGGGTCATGAAGGTTCCTTTCATGCCATGTTGGTATAACACAACAGCATAACGACCTTGCCAAACTCAGGTGTGATGATTTTCACCTGTTGCCATGCCTCACACGGAAGGAAAAAATCGACTCATTTGTATTACAATGTCGGATACCAGTATCCTAACACTATTTCACGCATGAGTGACGTCATTAAAGTGTCTACCTAGTGTCTGGGTTTTTTTTTATGCATCTGGGTGGATTATTTATATATAAAATGTAGGGGAATTGATTTTTTTTTTGGTGTTTTTAGTGTGTCAAGTTGAAGAAGAAAAAATATACTTTGAAAAGAGGTCATATCGTACATAAGACAGGCATGAACATGAGTTGTCAACTTAAAATAGCTCACTACAGAATGCAGAATGTGTGATTAAAATGTTTTGACGGCTTTTTCCTCTCCGAAACCCCATTTTTTTGGTTTTTTTGGGGGTTTTTGGAAGTCCAAGTGACTGAAAAAATCATTTAGTCTAAATTTTATCATGGTGTTTGTTGGGGTACACGCTCAGGCAATTCATCGCTCACTTCTGACACCAGATGGCGTTGTGTGGCCGCCATATTTCCCTGTTTTCCAATGTAAACAAACATTGTTAGGTAAGTATAAGAATTATTATTTGTTGTAATGACTCTAAATTCATCTAACAATATTTGTTTATATTTGAAAAGGGGCAAATATGGCGTCGTCACGCAAAATCTCATCCAAATCTCGTTGCTGAGCGTGTATCCCAACAAACACCGCCAATATTTTGAATATTCCGGAAGTTGAACTCGTAAAGAAGCGCTTGCCTAAAAAAGTCATTTAGTGGATAAATAGCCTGAATTTTATCATGGTGTTTGTTGGGGTACACGCTCAGGCAATTCATCGCTCACTTCCGACACAAGATGGCGTTGTGTGGCTGCCATATTTCCCTATTTTCAGATGTAAACAAACATTGTTAGGTGAGTAAACAATTATTATTTGTTATATTTTCGCATTATTGTGCAAAAAATAATTATATTTGTTGTAACAACTCTAAACTTCATCTAACAATATTTGTTTATATTTGAAAAGGGGCAAATATGGCGTCATCACGCAAAATCTCACCTAAATCTCGTGGCTGAGCGTGTATCCCAACAAACACCACCAATATTTTGAATATTCCGGAAGTTGAACTCGTAAAGAAGCCATAGATTTAAATTTTATTAAATTTTTATTAGCCCCACTTAAACGACTAGAAAGCCGCTTTTGGATTTCCAGCGAAGAAGATTTATAGATGATGGTTCATTTCATTGCCATTTGTAACCAAATTAGGGTTAAATGGGCTCGCTAGATGGAGTGGAACTGTTAAAAAACAAGGTTTTTACATGAATGGAATAAGATCTAATTAAAGATAGTAAAAAAAAATTGAAAAAAGGGAAGATGTTTGTGTGGGTGGTTGCTTGGCAACACTTGTAAACCTCGCAGTTTTGCTGCTTCATGTCCTTGCACTGTAGTTGTTGGTCCTTGGTTTTATTTCTTTTATGTTTTTCATTTTTCTTTGACTCTCTGCTTTGAAATATGTCTTGTTTTGTACTGTTGTAATTGATGAAGGATGAAACAAACTTATTGCATAAAACTTTCATTTATCATCATCACTTATAATTGAGAAAATTATTTTTTTTTATTTTTTTAGTACTTATTTCTCAGAAAAAAAATTTGCACAAATTATGTAAAAATTTTGCAAGAATTTGGCCACTTTTTTTTGTACTTTAAACCATGCAAAACAATAGGTGCGTTCAATTACTATTCGATTTCCCCGATTTACGAAAAACGGATTTCGATAACATATAAAAATAAATCTACTGGATTAAATTTTACAAAATTTTTACACAAAAGTCAAAATTTGTAAAATATTTGCAAAAAGACTGAAATTCTGACAAAAAAATGCAAAAAAATTTTTCAAATTTTTTCAAATTTTTAATCAAAATTTCTAATTTCATATTCCACCAACACCTAAAAAGGTCTTATTCCATGTTTAAACCAAGGATGAGTGTCTCTCTCAACTATACCAAGAAAACCAAGGACAAGATCAGATTATGCTACAAAATGGCTGCTTGTTTACAACAATCACTAAGCAACACACCCACAATCCACCAGGCCATCACATGACCAGCCAGGTCTCTCTAAAAAATGTATATATAGAACCCAGTAATCTGTCTCAGCCAGATTTTGCAGACAAAAGTGCAATATACTTCCCCTAAATTTATTTTTAGATGTTTTAAATTCCCTTTTAATACATTAAACTTCCATTTTTCATTACCTCATTAGATTCCAAACATCATTCATTCATTCATCTATCTACTGAATAAAAGAACAACATAAAATGGTTGATATACTATTAAATAAAACTAATAAAATACCTTTCAAGCACCAGGAATGAATGAATGAATGTAAGAAGGAAAAAATCAACCTTCATAAAATAATGTATAAAAGGAAAAAAATGTAATTTTTAATTACATATCACTCATTAAAAGGATGGAAACACCATTGTCAGTTTAATCTGGCACTAACTTGGCAAATAATAAATAATAGATGTTATTAAATTAAACAAAGCATGTTCTGGTCACGCTTTAAGGGTCACACACTAAGTGAAATGGAAATAAATTAAACTGACATTACAAAGTAGCAATTATGCAATAAGTAGATAAATTCCCTAAAAGATGATATCACATATTATTTCCACCCCCCACAAAAAAATTTAATAAAAAACTTTCAATCTGTTGCTCCAGGATCCCTCCAGGGGGACTTTTTTTTAACAATACATACAGAGTGTTTAGTTTATGGCAAACCAGTCAGTGCAGACTAGCCTATAGCAAAGTATGGATGCTGAATACAATTTTAGGTCAGATATGCAACAATGCACTTTTCATTTACTCTAGAAAACATTGTTAATAGAAATTTTCAATCTATAACTCCGAAAACAATAAACATGAAATTATTTATTTAATGAGTTAGTAAATGAAAAGTGCATTGTTGCATGTTTGCCAAAATTTGTTGATGCTATTGGATTCAGTATCCATGCAACAATGCACTTTTCATTTACTGACTTGTTAATAGGCCTAACCAGAGCAAAAGTTTCGATTACGATTAGTCGTAGAGTCCATATAGTCACTATACAAAACAGTGAGTAAACGAAAAGTGCATTGTTGCATATGTTGGAAAAGTTGATGTAAAGTTGAATGTGAAATGTGTGTAAATTTAAAGTGAAATGGTACTGTTAAAAAAAGTCCAAGCGTAAACTTAATATCAATCACCTTTCGAAAGAAAAGTATTTTAATGATCATTGCTCGGGAGGAATAATGGAGCCTCAACAATGTGCGGAGCACGATCTGCTTACATCTCAGCGCTTACAAAAAAATGTCGAGAACCCATTATCACATCACCCCTCCCTTCCCCATAAAAAACTTAACCAAAAAAAGATTTTTATAAAATGAACTGAACGGGTCACAAAAACTGAAAAGAAGGTGAATATAACTAGAAGGTCCACATGGCACATCCGCAGGAGACACCCATACTTTGTCATAAGCTAGTCATTTTCGGATATAGTTTACATTACAAAAAAGATTAGGACAATTTTTAACTTCAAACAATGCAAATCGAGTTTGGCATTGACGATTGGATTCGATGTCAGCTTCGCATTAACGGTTTTCTAGAAAATTGACTTGTTTTTACTCAAAGTAAATACCCTGTATGTATAAATTGTTTGGATTCAATTAGAATTGTTAAGCTTTTACTCATCTTGCACATTTATCCATTACATCATTCTTTTTATGTACAGGGCTAACAAAAAAAATAAAAAGAAACACACTTAAAAAAATCACTTTTATTCATTCAATTGCACCTGCATTTTCACCTCACTTACAACCCCAACCACGTATTCATTGGAATTCCAATTCCTTAAGCCCACCTGTGTGAAGCCTAACAAAAATTCTCATCCT
This sequence comes from Geophilus flavus, assembly GCA_034695885.1. Taxonomy (NCBI): domain Eukaryota; kingdom Metazoa; phylum Arthropoda; class Chilopoda; order Geophilomorpha; family Geophilidae; genus Geophilus; species Geophilus flavus. The sequence continues at coordinate 9,363 of JAQFZO010002348.1, forward strand.
TGAAAAAAAGAAAATAAAAAAAAAACCACACACACCCTCTTTTCTCAAACCCCCACCCCTATTTCCATTCTCCCAGCTACCTGCTGAGAACATACAAATCAAACAAAAAGTACTTAACCTTTAACTAATCTGGAAATTATAAATTTCCAATTACCTTTTGAGGCAATTGCACATCAAAGTCAAACCTTATCTCCCAACTAACAGTGCAGAAGGGTAATTAACCTCCATTAATCTCCCAATCCCCCTTTCAGATTCCCTCATTTATTGGCATCCAACTCACATACCTCGAATTTTTTCTTCGGTCAATGAAAAAATTGGATTTTTCATTGAAAAAAAATTGAGTTTGATGTAAATTTGTGGGCAAAGTTATACTACTCCAACACATAAGTTTGGAAATTTACGTATTTTGGAAATATTGACAATCTTTAAATGGCTGTATCTTTTTGGCCGTTTATCCTACAGAAATGAAACTTAGAGCAAATGAAAGCCACGGATCTCTACTTTATTTTACTAATTTGAAATTTTCTTCTTCTGATATTTCTTTATCTCAGAATTATAAATTAACAAGATGATGCATGGAGCAAAACCTTTATTCTCTCAATTTTCAGCTACTTCGTAGTTGTTTTGCCGCTTATTTGTTGGTGCACAGTAGTGTTAAAACAGTGCAATTTGTGGAAACTGGGGAATAACCTTTGAATTCATGGAAGAATATTGTTTCAGATTCATTTTCATACATTGGTGCATTGTTAGCACCATATTTAATGCATTCCGACAGTTATAAAACTCCATAAAGTGATCAAGAAATGATGAAAATTGGTCATTTTTTCGACTAAAATTTAAAATGACTACAAAATGACTAAATTTTTTTGTAAAGGTTAAATTTAACAATGAATTTACTTTTGTTAAGTAAAATTTTTTGTAGTATTTTTTATTTTTTTATTTATATATTAATATATTAATTTATCAAAAAGTGATGATAAAATGATGATAAAAGTTATGAATGAAGAATATCAAATTGTGGCTATCACTAGACATCCAAAGTGCGTGGGACCGTGACCTTGAAAACGCCTAAGAATGACAACGACCGTGAATACTGCACAAGAACCTCGATAAAACTACAAACTGCACCTAAAAACATGGCTCAAACCTTTTAACACCCACTTAATACCATCTTTCCAAACTTCATGCAAGAAATTATGGCCATGCACACTTGGTGTGAAGCTAAATCACTTCTATTTTACATATGGTCTCCAGGTTTGGCTTTTTCATTCTCTTTTTTCATTTTTTTGTATCTGTTTCAAGTGATGTTGTTGAGTTTTGGTTTCCTTTTTGGTTTGCCACAGTTTCCTGAAGTGTGCTTGATGGGTTGGTTGGTTTCAGATGAAATTGTGCAATAAATATTGTTGTATATAAAAATTTGGAAAATTTTTGTGCAATAATTTTGACCATCAGATATGCAACTTAATGCAATTTGGCTCTGTGACCTTGATCATTACTGCCATTTGTAATTCTCACTTCACAACCACTTGCAATGTCTGCTGGGGTTTTTTTCCTTGTTAGAAGTGTTGGGTATAATGTAACCAAAATTATTGATGATTTTTTTTTTAAGTTTTCTGTCATTGTTGTCTTGTCTGGGGCAGAGGAATTTTTTTTTTGTTGTTGGGAAAGTTGACAATGAAGATCTCATTTTAGGTCAATTGTTTTGAACAATGGGATTGCATGGATTGCCTAATCCATTTAGTTTGTATTGTTAGGCAAAAGATGATCTCTTCCCAGCAATGCATTATAGTTTTTATACATAGGGTGCAACCAAAGTCTGGACATAGCCAAATAATAAACAAAATGTTTGATTGAGCTTATAGAAAAGGGAATAGGCTTAATAAACAATTATGTATTCGTGATCGAAAAAAAGGGACCCGAAGAACGGTTTTGGTCCCATCTTGTTTCGTTAATGACTGGACAGTGTATTATTGCAACTAGTGTTTAGTTTTGTCTTTGTAATTTTGTCTGAGACAGGTCCCGTGCCCATATAAAAAATATGGACAATACTATAGTACTTTGCAAAGTAGCATTATATGACTCACTATAATATGCTACTATACGCAATGTTATGATACTGTACTATGTAGAATACTATGATATTGTACAATATAGAATAGTATGTCATACGTATAATACGTATAATAATACAACTACTACTACCATTTTGAATCCCGATCTTTTCAAAATAATTTCCATATACCAGATATGTAGTAATATCATTTTTAGACTAATCAGAGGGTCATCAACGATTCTCCGATTAGAAATTTCTCTCCATCTTCAATGGATCAAAAGATGGAAAGCGTTTGACCTCAAAACAAGGTCAAAGATCAAATTTGAGTGAATCGTTAAATTAGGCCTAAGCTCTTTCCCAGATTTTGTTTATCTTCAACCATTTAGAAATTATTTGACCAGGTCCAGACTTTCTTTCCACCCTGTGACAGCCAAAGTAGCCACTTTTGATCTCGATAACGATCCATCTGTCTGTTTGTCACAAAGACACAACTTTAATTAAATTTCAAACTTACATACCTTTGGTCAGCTCAGACTCGTCGTACCTATAAATTTTGTGTACGTCTGTGATGTCACCACCAGCACTTGCAGGCTCCATAAAAAACCGACCTGCAGATGACCAAATGTAGCCCACCTAAAAAAAATCAAAATATCAAAGTTAAACTTCATTTTTTTATTAACTCTGACCAGATGTGTCCCAATTAAACCATTTCATGAATGGCTCCTTTGATCTGATGTTACATAAAAGCCATAAAATTTAATAATAAAGATAAAAGAAAATACTGTTTACTCCAAAAGGTAAGCTTCAAAAGCAACTTGCGCCTTTTATTACTCTACTAGCTCTAAAAATACTCCACACTTAGCAGCAAGAAAGCTTCACCCATTTCCTCCGGGCCTAAGATTAGCATCCCACGAAGGATCCCTTGACGATGATGCAAATTCTAAGTTTATCGATGATTCTTCATCTCTTTTATGGTCCTCAACTGTAATT
>JAQFZO010002349.1:0-12405 GCA_034695885.1 Geophilus flavus
TTGCAACATGATGCATTTGACTTGCGATTCCGTGAAGGGAGATTGCATGTTGTCGAGCAGACTTGCTAGATCTTGTTCGCAATACTCCATGACCAAAAATATACTATAAAAACATAAAAATAATATTTTTTGAATAATTTAATCAATTCAAATCATTTTTTTGGTGATTTAACCTCTGTAAACTTTTTCCAACGACGACATCTTTCAACTGAACGATGTTGGGATGCGTAACGTTTAAAAGGATGTTAATCTCTCGTAAAACACTGATGGGAACTCCATCCTTATCTTCCTTCTCCATTCTCATCTTCTTTAAGGCTACAATAGCGTCTGCATCGTGCCTTCGTGTATCTCTAGCGCGGTCTAAGCACAAAAAAAGTACGTAAATTAAAATTAATCAATAATACATACTATAACCAGTAAACAAATATTTGATACGGGTACTTACACACTATTCCATAAGTTCCTTCGCCGATCCTGTTTAATTTTTCAAACTCGGTCACCATTCGGCATTTCCCTTGCTAAAACAGGATGTTGATACATTTATTTACAAGAAAATCAATGTTAATATATAATTTTACCATATCCTCCTCAGGAATTTCCATTGTCTGTGGTCTGCTGGCGGAAAACGTGGTTAACGATAGCGTTGGCGGGTAATCATCGAGTCCAGGCTGTTGGTACAAGCGTTTTGATAACAATCCAGAATTTCTTGATTTCGATGGCTCCATTTTTTGGCTTTTAATTCAATTAAAAGCATGTATAATAAGTAGTACAGGAAACTCATTGGTGTTAAATTTCGAGATAATAAATATCAAATATCACATTCATTTCTTAAGATTTAATTTCCTTTTTTTTTTTTAAATTTTAATTCGATATTCTGACGTGTTATTTGTTAAAAGGAGGATTAGAAGGGATTAAAATTCTGAGGTTTGTAATTATTAATTCCCATGTAGGCATTAATAAGCAAGGTTAAATTGTGATCATACGCATCGATTCGACAGCAAAACAACCTTGCACTGCGTTTTTGCCGAATGATACCTAGGAAACTGCAGTTCGATCATTAAAAAAGGAACATTTTGTGGCTCTATCTAGTGTCGATTTTGATATTTAATATCCTAGGTGGCGCTTCTTGTAAGCATCGAGAAGTGGACTAGGAGATTCGGTCGGGAGAAATAAAAACATGGCTAATTTCTTAAAATTTACCGCATTTACCTTGGGTAGAAGCATTAAGCAGAATAAATTATGCGGAGGTAAGTTTGTAATATTACTGATTTAATCTGTACTGATGCACCATTTTGATTTTAACAGTTTTTCATCGAACCAGTCCTTTTCTTCAACCAGCAAGATGCCAAAACACTGCTGGCGATGGCCAAGCGTTAAAACGTAAACATAAATTCATTTAAGTGTGAAAATAAATTTTACGATTTGTATTTCTATTCAGCAACTGTCCGAAAAGTCATGGAGCCGGCGGTGCAGCAGAATTTGATAGATTTTGGCGATTATATCGCTAAATGTTTGCCTAAATATGTGCAAAAGGTCCAAGTTGCTTGTGGTGATGAATTGGAAATATTGATAGACCCAGAAGGCGTATTGCCTGTGCTGTATTTCCTGAAGGATCATCATCTTGCACAATTCACTAATTTAGTTGATATTGCTGGTGTTGATATACCTACTCGGAAAAATAGATTCGAGGTTATTATCATTATTCTTTAAAAAAAAAGAAAACAAATTGCAGCGTTAATGATGTAATTTTTAATCCTATTTTCAGATTGTTTATAATTTGTTATCGTTACGTTACAATTCGAGAATTCGTGTGAAAACGTATGCAGACGAACTCACTCCGATCGACTCTGCTTGTGAAGTGTATCGAGGAGCAGATTGGTACGAAAGAGAGGTAAGAATATCACCAAACACATAAAATTCTTTTTCTAACCTAACATAACAATGTAACACGTTTTAATTTTTAAATTTCAGGTTTGGGATATGTACGGAGTTTTCTTCGCCAATCATCCCGATCTACGTCGAATTCTTACAGATTATGGATTCGAGGGACATCCGCAGCGCAAGGACTTTCCCCTCAGTGGTTATGTGGAGGTATGAGACGTAAAATGCGACACATTGTGGCAAATTTTGACATATTTTCGTTATTTAGGTGAGGTACGACGATGAATTAAAACGAGTCGTCGTCGAACCCGTGGAATTATCCCAGGAGTTTCGAAAATTCGATCTGGCGACTCCATGGGAACAGTTTCCCGCTCACAGGGGTGAGGAAAGAAAGCCCTTAGCTGCACCACCGGAGTCGCAGGAACCTCCCAAAGCATTGCCGAAATAGAATTAATTGAATCAAGTTTAAAACTTGTAAATGTATATAATTAAATATAGGAGTTTTTAGTCAATAAAATAATTTGCGAATTTCGCAAGAATAATAAATCAATCATAAAAATTTACTATTTTTATCACATAATTATTATTATTATTTTCTAAAATAATTACAATGTGAAAATAACAAGCGAAAAATACAATCACAAAACATGACGTCATAGATTACTTTCCATTAAAACTGGAACGGAAATCGGACAGAAAACATTCCGCTGTTCAAAAAACTACGACGCTCTCCTTCAATGCTGTACTCGATGCTAAATGTTTGTTAGACTTGAATTCAGGGATGATTTTATTTACTTCTGATTTGATGTAAGCTTCAAATAATAAGTGAGTAAACAATTCAATTCGATCTAATTAATTTAAAAATCAATTTCACCGCCTTCCGGCTTTCTGCCTAACGGTACAGCACGATATCTTTAATAAAACAAATAAATAACTCTTTACTTAATAATCAGAGTCTGTCAACAAGTAGATAAATTCGAGATTAGAAAACCACATTATAAAGAACAGCGTAAAACCAGAAACGAGCTCTTTAACACGATCACCTCGCATAGAACTAATTTCAAATGAGCGCAAATTGAAGCTGAAAAGTTTTCGATTGATGTATGTCGAAACCATTTCTTATCTTGACGTTGTACTTTGCAGTCATGTGCACAATCTGACGGAAGAGACTCAACACAACGACATTCATGACCAGTATTTCTCTATGGAACAATGATTTTACATAGGAAAAATTATTTGTCTACTGTAGGTAGCAAAATTAAAAAGGTAAAACAAAATTTTTCTATTTCAAAGTTTCAATTACAACAAATTAATTATTTTAATTAAAAAACGAAAGTTTATTTTATCAATTTTTTTCCCCTAGATTATCTATGTCCCATAATGGGACAGTGTTTATGTAAAGATGAACAACAACAACGTGAAAATGAACAGGAAGAACCGCAATCATCACATCAGTCACCACAAAATTGTCAAATAGAAAACGATCATCACGTAGAAGATGAACCGAGGGATGACGTTTCGATTCCATCTTTCGCCGATACGTCAATTCAGAGTGATTGGATTTATCAACAGTGTTTGTGGGATAACGATCATGTGGTGACTCGTCTACCACTTTTAGCAAGAATAGTGGACCGTCTTGTTCTTGAAACTTTAGCGATCATTAGGCAATTAGTTGACAAGTCTGTTGAATTATATTTTTTTAAAAATAAATTGATGTTTGATAGATTTTTTTATTATTTTTTTTGACAAGCAGTGAACAAGACCCTCCACCTTCAATGATGAAATTGCACATGATAGCAGATAATGAGAATGGTTGGCTTACTGTTGTTAATTCCATGATTAATGTAATACCACTCGATGATCCTTTGGGGCCTGCAGTTATTACCTTGCTATTGGATGATTGCCCGCTTCCTACGAAAGTAAAAGTTAATTTATAGCTCGTAAAATAAGTTTAAAATAATTTTTTTCGGTTTGACATCACAGGAGACAATATCAAAACTTTCGGATAAACTGAAGTTGAATCGGGAGACGGCAGAAACGGATGAACACAACACAACGTGGCATAGGAATGTGTGTGTTGTTCTAGGATGCATTGCAGAGAAGTTAGCGGGTAAATAAACAAATAAATAAATAAACATAAACAGAAAAATATGAAAATATTTATTAATTTATTTTATTTTATGAACATAAAGGACCGAGTAGTGTCGCTCTTTTGACGAACGATACACTTGATTATTTACTATTTTCTTTGGTAAGATTCTATATTTAAATTTTTTTTAAAATAATAATTATTAATAATAAATTTTGGTTTAGAATAATGATTCCAATCCACCCGTTATTTTATTTTCGGTAATAGCGTTAGAAAAATTTGCTCAGACAAGTACGTCAGAATAAAAATTATGTTTTTCTGTTTTCTTTGTAATAAATTGCATTTTCTTCTCGTAATTCTCAGGTGAGAGTAAAATTACTATCAACAAGAGATTAAAAGAAGATAAAGTCCATCCATTAATGAAATTGGAAAAATGGTTACATAACGATGATTACGTACAACGACAAGCCGGGTTTTGTAGTCAGTGGTGCTTGGACAATTTGTGTAAGTGGTTTTTGTGTATAGATAAATGTATTTTTGAAAAATTAATGATTTTGATTTTTAGTTTTGGTTGAAGGAAGACCCTATTCCTATTTAACTATAGATGACACCAATTTAAATGTAATTTTAAATAGTAACGATGTTAGTGAATATTTGAAAATATCCGCCGATGGTTTACAAGTAAGAATGACGTCGAATGATGTGAGATTTGGAATTTGTTTTGATTTTGATCGACTTTATTTCTGAATTTTCAGGCACGTTGTGACGCTACCTCATTTGAAAGTGTTCGCAGTACGTTCCATGTTGACAAAGGGTGTTGGTATTATGAGGTTGTCGTTATCACTTCGGGAGTTATGCAAATTGGATGGGCCACTAAGGACAGTAAATTTCAAAATCATGTAAATTATTAATACATTAAATGCTTTTTTTTTGTAATTTATTACATTTTTTAATTGCTTTTTAGGAAGGTTATGGCATAGGAGATGATGAATTTTCTATTGCATACGATGGATGCCGGCAATTAATATGGCATAACGCAAAAAGTCAATCACAGGGCCATCCGAGCTGGAAATCAGGTAAAAATGTTGAAAGTAATGAATAAATAATTCAAATTTTTCATGTATTTTTTGCTTTCAGGTGATATTCTTGGAACTCTGTTGGATTTAGGGTCATACGAGATAATTTTTTATTTAAATGGGAAACCTTTACCTCCTAATAAACAAGTTTTTAAAAATGCAAAGTAATTTTCATATTTTTTAAAAAATTTTGAACTAAGTTTTAATTGTTTTATTTATTTTATTTCCAGGGTTGGTTTTTTTGCTGCAGCCAGTTTTATGTCTTTTCAGCAATGTGAATTTAATTTCGGCCGAACACCATTTCTTTTTCCACCAACCGATAAAAAGTTTAAATGCTTTAACGACTACGCAGTATTGTCCAAAGAGGAAAAGATTATTTTACCTAGGCATTTGAAACTACAATTACTGAGAGAAATTAGCGTCAAAGAAGATTCTTGTACACTATGCTTCGACAATCGAGCTTGCGTTCAATTGCTGCCTTGTCAACACATGTAATACACAAAAATTTACATCTTAAATTTGTTTTATTTATTTATTTTTATCTATTTCAGGGGTTACTGTAAAAGTTGCGCAGCTCAGTTGCTGAAATGTCCTATGTGTAGGATCGACATCCAAGAAAGAGTTGAGATTACGTGACACGAATTTCTCAAAAGAATGTGAATTTTAATGTACAGAAATTTTATATTCTGCTGACATTGACGTCAGATTTCAATCACACAATTTTACGGTCTGAAAATAGACTGACTAAAAGAGAAATTTTGTCAGATCTATCGCACTCGATTGATTTTCATCCAGATTCTAGACTGAACTTCATGCGTTTGGCTTTTGACCAATTTTTTTTTTTTACTCTATGAACACTTTTTATCAACTTATGCGACTTAATTATAGTGCTGTATTTATTAGGTACGGCTTTTAAAGAAATTTGAAATGTTTATATATAATAAAAAATGAAGGAAAAAAAAATCATCTTAAGCATAATCAAATCAACAGTTTTCTGTCAATTTTTCGCCAGATTTAGTATTAGGTATGAGTAAATCTTTTTGTAATTCTATATGTTTGTTTAGTTGTGGAGCCAAGAAGCCTTGGTGGAACGGATGAAATGAAAATTCTCAACAAAATTATTTATTTTCCATAGAAATTATTTCTCTACATTTCACCAATACAATATATTCTTATTTGACTTCACTGTGTTCATTTGCCTGAAAAGAAAATAGTAAAAGAAAAACTCTGCAATTATACTTTACATCCTTGTGCTAAATTTATTTCATATCTGTATTTAAATACATTCGAGTATTGAAGTACAGTACATTTATCATAAAGTAATTCACGGACATATGTACTTTTTTCTCAAATTGGTGATGCAATGGCGCGCCGCAACTTTTGATTTGACTTTAAGCCAATTGAGCATAACCCCCTGGAGTGGGAAGACCGACTCACTCGCCGAAAAACGTGATAAATAAAAGATGGCCGAATAGTTTACTCATGATTTCAATAGATGGCGTTAAGGTGTTCCCACGTTTCTATAGCAACTGTTTGTTTACACACACAATATGGGAGAAGAAACAGGAAAAATTGGAATTAGTAAAATTGAAAGTAGATTCGCGGACGAAACCGGAAATATGAAATAATTTATAAGCAACAAATTGCCACAGAAAATGTTTATTTGCAAGTAAAATTTAAATTTTTGTGAGATCATTCATTTTCGTACTACAGTTTTGTATATTTTATTTTTAGATGGGAAATAAAACAGCTTTTGTCATCACACGGCGAATGCATTGCAATTCGAATTAAACTTCCAAAACCATCGCACAGGCCATCAAACTTGATGTCCATGCGGTAAGTCTAGAAGGAGGATGCTTCCGTATTATAGGTGGCGTTTAATTGGAGGCAGGTTCGTAAAGCAAGATTGGATTGGCGACTACGACTACGAGGTAAAGATCTGCTGATTTAAATGGATAATAATGATGAAACTTCAACAATAAAAGATTACATACAACGAAAACACCGTCGAGAAACGGAGGATTTGCTAAGTAAGAGGGTGCTTATGGTCATAAAATGAATACATTTTTATAATATTTTTAAAATTTTTCAATCGATATAGGTCGAATTAGTTGTTTGAAAAGCAGCATTACAGAGCAGAGCGATGACAGTGTAATAAATTCTATGAATGAAAAAGTCGAACGGTTATACAGCGACTTACACTCGAGACATAGCTACGAGCTAAACGAACTTAATAAGCCCCATCATGATTTAAAAATAAAAGGTATGATATAGTATCGTAAAACGAGGTGCCTTTGCGCCAATTTTTTTTTTAACTAGGGCTGGGACTCGATTAAAATTTTTGGTCGATTAATCTCTTATTTTAATCGATTAATCGATCGACAATGTCATTGACTAGAGAAAATTGATTTAAAAAAACAATTAAAAACAATCAAAAAAATGTTGGTCAAATTGGTCGGAATTTAAGAAATCGTAACAAAAGTTTAAAAGAAAATCTATTAAAATCAGGGGTAATTCAACAGAAATCGGCAGTTTTTCATAAAGTTTCGTTTTACGGTTTACAGTATATGTAACGGTGATTTTTTTTTTTTTGCAGGATTATTTGAATTTCATCATTTTATGTTTACCAGCTTGAATCGTGTATTGGTGGAGACAGACGTAAACAACAAAACCTTGACTAAAACATATGATAAAGATTTAGAGGCCCCGAAGGAAATATTACATTGGGAAGATATTCCGATTGAAACGAGTATGGATAAATGGTCAACCCGGAACATAGGGATTACAATACCACATCTAACGGATATTTGGGATACTGTCCGAGACGAAAGCACTATTACCGACTTATTATGTAATAACATTATAAAGCCTGTAGTGAGCTTTTTGAATAAGCACCTGGCCGATCCGTTATCGCGGGTGAATATTGTAAATCACAACAGTGATGTAAAGGAATGGTTCAACCAAAAAAAGCCAGATAAAATATTAGTGCATTCGAAGAAATTTACTGATTCAGCCATCAGCGTTTTGGTTGCCGTGGAAGTAAAATTACAAATCCCTGTTCAAGATCTTGTTGCTTACTGCCAAGCTAAAGATAATACGGACCAATTTGGCCGTACCAAAATACACGCTGTCCGCCAGCTTTTCAATTATATGGCGAAATCGAAGTGTCAGTTTGGCCTGTTATCGTCGTATAACAAAAACTGGATGTTTAAAAAGCTAGGGGACACTTTATATATTAGCAAAAATTATCCGCCAACTGCGAAACACCCAACCCTAAAGCAAGCATTCGTCTACTTGCTGACTTTAGGGCTAGAGAACCCGGTAGAGAGAGAAAACGGAAACTCAAACAGCCAATTAAGCGAGAAATTACGTGGTAAGAGGGTGGGTGCTTATGAATAATTTCAAAATATTTTTAAAATGTTTAATTGATGTAGCCCGACTTCAAAATAACGATGAAAGAGAAAAGGATGATAACGAGACACTCGCACAGTTATACAAATACACGCAGAGATACAGATACAAGCTGAAAAAGCAAAATCAAGATGTAAATAATGAGGTATTATCGGTTTGGTTAATCTCAAACTATGGAAGTAATATCAAGTTCTTCTGAAGATATTATTATTTTTTAACTAATATTTTTGTTCTTAGATGCCATTAGATCCACGCGCTTCCGGGGACTTTATTGCTAGCCGAGCTAAAGATGTGAGCATCAATTTCAAAAAGATGTCGGAAGTGGCCACGATGGTAATCTATTGACTTTAAATCTATAATATATCTATAAGAGGCTTGTATGTGGTGTAATGTAAGCAGACGAATTTATTCGACAGCTAGCCGGTGTTTATGTTTACGGAAAACAAAAATACAGTCTAACGTGGGAAAAACATATTTTGCATCCAGATAGCTCTGATTTGTTTGCTGTTAATTGGTAATATAATTTTTTGCTTTGAATTTTATGGTTTATTTTCAATGCTTTTGATTTTTGCAGGATCTTTGTGGCTGACACGCTAAATTTCTGTTTTTGGGGTGAAAATGATAATAAATTTGGTGTTAAGTACAACGGGAAGTTATACACCGGTTACTGGAGTATTCATGCAGCAATTCGCAGAGCTTTACAAGTATTAAAATTCAGGAAATGAAACAAAATATATATTTTATACGTTGAATTATATATAGGAAGAAATCAACATTACCGATCCAAAAGTTTTCGGAAATATAGAAAAGAGTCAATTTGATCATTTTCTCAGGTCAGATACGAAGTATCCGATTCCTTTGCTAGAAGAAAGATACAAGGTTTTAAAAGAAGCCGGAACCATACTAAATGAGGTAATGATAATTGTAGAATTCATAAAAAATATAATTAATAATTATTTGACTTTCAAAAATTAGAAATACGAATCATCTTGCACGAAGTTCGTAAATGAGGCCAAAGGCAGTGCTGTCAAACTGCTTGAAATGATTGTGCAGACTTTTCCATCTTACATGGATGAAGCCAAATACGATGGGGAAAAAGGTGAAAATTCAAATTTGATAAATTTAAAAAAAATTAATGTTATAAATTTTTGAATATTTTTTGTGTGTAGTGTGCTTCTATAAACGAGCACAAACTCTTGTTTTTGACATTTGGGCTTGCTACAAAGGAAATACGATAGGAAATTTAAAAGATATGGATCAATTGACCATGTTTGCTGATTACAGGTACGGTATTATTTCTTAATTATCCAAATTTTAATTATTAAATTCTTAAAAAATATTTTTAACACGTAGAATTCCACAAGTTTTGGCTTATTTGGGGGTACTCAAATATTCAGATGCATTGATGATGAAATTGAAAAATGGTAATTTTTTCATATTTGTTTATAAAATACCTACGTAAATGGTTATTTTTTATTTTTGTTTAGATTATTTATTTTCTAACGGAGACAAAGAAGAAGTCGAACTTCGAGGTTGCAGTATTGCTGCGGTTGAAGTAGATTTTTCAATAGCAATTTTATTGATTTAGTGTTCTTCTAAATGTTTGTTCTTATGCAGATGCTGAAAGAAGAAGTTAAAGAGAAACTTGCTGCTGACGATGCAACGAAAAATATTAACGTCAATAGTGCTCTTATTGATTTCTTTCTGTGGGATTATCAACAAACACACCGCCGTGATGTTCAAAAAATTCCTTTTCATAAAGTACGATGCATTTATTATTGATTATTACTTATCATTTAGAATGTTTTCAATAGTCCTGAGTAATATTCCAACTTTGTAAGACTTAATGTTTATTTCGATCATTGTATTAAATAATTTTTAAAAAAATAAATAAAATGAGATTTTATTTTTCATAAAAACCAGTTAAATTATTTTTTGGTTATTTTAAAATGAGATGTTCATGTATTTTCGTGAGTTGTTACGATATTCTGACGATAGATGGCGCTCGCAGGTCGCTCAGGGGAAAACAAGGGAAAACCTCGTTTTCGTTCCCGGTGCTTTCAGTTGTTTCATTTGATAAGTTGATTGGATCGTCTTCCGTTTGCACGTGAAATCGAAAGTGAAAATTTCCTAGGAATTAGTGCGTGAGAAGGTGTTGTTGTCATAAGATGAATGCTGTGGATGAATTGCAGGCACTCATAAACACTGCGGAAGCCACACAAAAATTACGCGAGATTCTAAACGTCGGAGTGGGACAGGCGAAAGTTTTCGAAGCCGGTGGTAAGAAAATGCGTTAGGCTTAACTTCATTGGTCGGAAAGTTTTAGTTTGGAACAGTTTTTTCGATTGATCTAATTTTAACTGGGTTACGGGAAATGAATTCCATATATTCTGCGTTTAATTTAGTGAACGGAAATTTTCTTATTTACCACAAAATAAAATTATTTTAGGCATCGACAAAGCACCGAGTTGCTTCAACGGCAATACAGACGGATATTCTGGTGGAACACGCATGTTGGAATCGTTGAATAAAGCTGCATTAATGGACGCACAAAATGTGTAAGTGACTCAATCATTAAATAAAAAAAAAACATTTACAAAATTTTCATTTTTTTATTTTTTTCAAGGGTTCTGAAAGGCTCAGCTGACAGTCAAAGCTTTGATATTTGTTCTCAAAATGTGACAGTTGTGGTCAACTCGCTGAACAATCATTCGTCAGGGAGCAGTAGAGTAAGAAACTTGAAATTTTTACGTTAAAGTATTTTGGAAATTAAATTAAAATCAATTTGTGTAGGTTCGAATTAAGAACATAGTCGATTATGGCTGGGAACCAAAATATTATACCGGAAGACTCTTAGCCACTCATCTATCCGGCAAATACGTCGCTTATGCGATTTTAGGTCGCGATAAATCGTCCGGAATCGTTCGAGTCATTAACGTTAAGTCTGGGGAGAGAACTCTATTTAAAATAAATGGAATAGTCAAAGACTTGGCTTTTGCTCATCTGACTGATCAAGTGGTGCTGGCCTTTGTTGATGATAATGGAAATTTGCACGTGCATGAAATTCAAGATGACAATGGAAAACTATCGTATCCTTTATTGAAATTTTATTAAATTTGTTTTCTGGAATAAGATATTTTACACTTTACTTAGATTAAATCAGTTGTACTTCTCTTTTAACGCTTACTCAACCTACTGATGTTAAAGCCTGTGATAATCACCGGGTAATTTGGTGCCAGTATATTCCCGAAGAACCAGCCGAAGACTCGGAAAGTTCTGAAGCTGATAATTGCAGCAAATTGCTTGTTGTCACTCACGATGATAAGGTTTGCTCTCAATAATACAAAAATTTTCCATTATTTGATGTCAATAAAAAACTTTTTTATTTATTTCTACTTAGGCTGAAATGTTAAATGTAGACGTAATCGTTCAGAAGCACGGAAATGGACCCATACCGTGTGACAAATTGAATTGTGGATATCAAATCATAACCGACCATAAGCATAAACAAGTAAAACCGAACCAACTTTTGATTTACAAATATGAATATAAATATTAATGAAAGATTTTATTTTCTAACAGCCAATAATTGATGCTTCGTTTTCTCCCGATGGTGTTGCTTTAGCAACTGCAAGTTTGGATGGGGAGGTGAAATTTTTCCAGGTGTATTTACACGAAGAACAAAACTCGCCACGGTACGTAGTTTGATTTGAAAAAAACAAATTCCGTTAAAAAAAAATGAAGAAAAACGTTTTCTTGTAGATTCTTACATCGGTGGGACCCTCATGATGGAAAACCATTGTCCTGTTTATTCTTTTTAGATAATCATAAGATAAACGCAAATTCAGAGTAAGTTACAACTGAAATTGATTTTAACAATTGAAATGATCGAATTTTTTTTTTCTATGCAGTGTTCACTGCTGGAAGTTTGCAGTGAGTGGTGCTAAT
>JAQFZO010002350.1:0-12397 GCA_034695885.1 Geophilus flavus
ACCTGTCAATAACCTATCAATCACCAATCAATCGATACCTGTCAATCACCCATCAATCGGATGTCATTATACTCATTTGACAGCTCGTCAAATACTTGATCGAATGAGCATAATGACAAGCCAATCAATCGATTAATTATTCAATTTTTTTTTCATTCCAGACACCTCCCTTCTCCCCCTGGAGCATGTGCAGCACGCGAGCTTCGATCGCTCCCCCCTCCGAGGTCATTAGAGGAACCCCCCGCCAAGACAGGTTTAGCGGATTGCAGCAGCCCCCCGCAGGGGAGCAAGGTGATAGTCGATTAAGAGACCAGGTTAATTAAATCGTTCTCATGCCCACCCAATCCGCCTTTTCTGAGACAGCCCCCACCTGGGGGCGCAGAGTGAAGACATTTGCGAGCGTACAGATCCCGATTATTTGAGATTTTTAAAGAAATGTAAAATTTTGTAATAAATATTTCCAAATAAAAAATGTATTGTTTTTCTGAAATTAAAAAAGCGTTGTTATTTATTATGCATTACCTGAGGGAATTAGGAGAAGCGAGAGAGGGAGACACAACTCGCGCCAGCGAGGGGAGTCGACCTTGAGTCGCGAGAAGAGCGACATGATCTACGGTGACAATTACATGTTATGATGAATGTGGAAGTGGTTAATTCTCCTTTTTTTCAAAAACATGATCAACAACAATAAAACAGTAACGTTAAAAACTGAGTTTAATAATCGATATTTTGGAAAAAAGATGACGTTACTTGTTATTGTTGACTCATGATCATATGAAACAATAATAATAATAGCATAAGAATATTAGTAAATGGTTAATCGTCATCTTCATCCTCCCATTTCAGATAATAAAATAATCCAATTTTCTGTTGATGTAATGGACACACTATTATCATTCAGTAGCTGCATTCAAAAAATAAAACAAAAATTGTGTTTTGTGTTTTAGGCGTAACTTATTTCTCATTAATTCTCAGTTTATTGAGAATAAGTGACGTCTAAAACACAAAACACAACTAAAACACATTTGTTTAGATTTTGAATGCAGCTACTGTTTTTTGTCACTTGACGTCACAACTTCTCTCGATAACGTATTAAAAGTGAGAAGATGGAAGTAGTGACGTCAGAAGTGAGAGAATTTACTTCTATCCCTAAGATTAAACTTGCCTATTGAATTCTAAGTGAAATTTAGTAATTATGGATTTAAACTTAGTCACTTTTTATTTAGCCGCACTTAAACTGCTATACCTTTTAGTCACTTTAAACATACCTACATTTATAGGCTTTTAGATTTCCAGTGTTTGATTCTGCAGACTTTTGAATTTATACCTTATACTGGCTTTATAATTTTCATTTTTAAGTGGAATTTGAGATAAAATTTGCCTCTGCCAAGTCTGTTTTGCGGTTGAAAATGTGAACTATAAAAATTGGATGAATTTTGTTTTCTCGGTTTATTGATAATGGATGCCAGGTGTATGTGATTGGTGTCCCAGGTACACATAAAGATGCAACTGCCTTCATCTTAAAATATTAACCATTATTGACGTCTTTCCAAGTGTTTACTCTGCAGTTGCGAAGTTAATGCGTTTTCGCTGTCTGTGGTTGTGATGCCAACCACCTGTCCCCCTCTCCCTTTCCTTGTGCCATCTCCCAAGTGGCATTCTCATATAAACCTATTTAGATTGAATTCAACTATTGCAACAAAATTGAATTCTTGAAGGACTTTGGACCCTATTTTTTATTTTTTCTTATCTGTTTTTTATTTATACGTATACGTAGGGTATATACGTTTTTTGTTGTGTCGTTTTGTGGTTGCAAATATAGAGTAATATAAAGAAAATGTCGAGTTTTTGAGTGTTTGTGTTGCAGTTTGATGTATTTTCCTTGTCAACAGGTTATTGTAGGGAAGTATATGGGTCGAAATGAAAATGAATAGGTAATTTGTTTAAAGTTTTGATAATAAATCCAGTTGAATGTTGATGTAACCTCAGCTTATCCAGGGTTTATTGAAAATCAATCATTCGAATGGTGAATCTGCCATTCAAAATTGATTAATTTATTATTGATTTGGGAAAATGATACGAGTTTGTGAAATGCTTTATGGTATGCCTACTACTTTAAATATTAAATGCGCAAAAGTTTTATAATAACCGTGCAGGAAAATGATGCAAGAAAACGAGTTTCTCTTCTTCTCCTATAGTAAAATCTAATTTAATCGACTCCAGAGTACGGATAATTGAAACAAAATTTTTTTAGTATCGGGGGGTTGGAATTCGACTCCGGAGTCCGGATAATTGAAACAGTGAGCGAGGGAGAGAGAGTTTTAGATCAGAAAAAATATCAAAAATTTAATTTAAAACCTTCAAAACATCAGAAAAAGTAAAAATAATTATTTAATACACCTTAATTCCGCTTAATTCGAACCTCTGGGGTTGGAATTCGACTCCGTAGTCCGGATAATTGAAACAAAATTTTTTTAGTATAGGTTACCTAGTGAGAAAGGATATTTTAGACCCGAAAAACATCAAAAATTTAATTTAAAACCTTCAAAACATCAAAAAAAGTAAAAATAATTATTTAATTCTCCTTAATTCCGCTTAATTCGAACCTCTGGGGTTGGAATTAAGGAAGGCTTTACCGTAGTTTAATTCGCCGTATATCTATTTACGCTCGTTGATTTTACATAAAAGCTAAGTGAAATGGGAAAAGCAAAATATCGCAAAGAAATTGGGCCAAAGTGTTTATCCAATAAAGCGTATAGAACCAGCAAACAGAGTTCAATAAGAAGAAGCAGCAGCAGCAGCAGCAAAGAGATTTCTTTTGATTGCTTGGGCAACTAGGACTTTACTACGGAGTTTATTACGCAGTTGGTGAGTAGACTGATTACAGGTTTGTACAAGCGACATAAAAAATTAGTAGTGGCTTGTAATTTTGAGCGCACTTTTATCTATAGTACGATCGAAATCCCGTTGTGAAGAGCTCAATATCTTTTATGTAGCCCGTCTTGAGGTTGCAATTATTTAGTAGGTCCGTTCAAGAACTCTCTCCTCCTCTTCTCTACTCTCTCTCCCTCCACGCCTTAAGAGGCTTTTAATGGAAATGGGAATTGTAGACAAAAGCAACCTTTTGGAAATTTTAGAATCCAATCACGAACGTGTTATACACACATTATTAAGTAGCGAACACGAGTCGTCGATTGAATGAATGAGTGAATGAATGAATGACGGATCTGCCTGGTGCATGCGCTTCCGATTCCTTTTCGCTTCTTTATTTACCCGTTTTTAATCGAATGATTGCGGCGATGTTATTCAATGGGATTTTGTTGTAAAGGTCAGCTGTTGTTGATTAAGTTGGTGTCATTCCTTTGGGGCTGGTTGTGAAAATGAGAGTAGACACGATGGTAATAGATAATTTGTTAAACGTCTCTGAGGCATAATAGCAGATGAAAGTGGATGATTTTTTTACTCTCTCTCTCTCTCTCACTCCTCTCTCTCTCTCTCTCGCTTCCTTCCGTTTCTGAAAGCAAGAATGGGTTTACCGTAATTGAAATTTAGCTATGTGTGTGTGTGTGTGTGTGTGTAAGGGAATTGCTAGGGTGGAAAATGAGGATTTTTCTTTTTTTTTCTATTTTATTATTGTTTATTTAGGTTTGATTCGATTCTAAATCGAATTGAAGGGTTTGCTGTATGTTGCAAAATCCGAAAATGTAGAAATTACAGTGAATATGGTGATTTTGTTTACTCGGAACTAAACTGCTGCGCAGTGCGCAATTTGGGCGTAATTTTTGTTTAGTTCGGCTACATTCATGGCATCAAAGGCAGATAATTGGGCCTAATTTGTGTTTAGTTATCTTGTTTTTCTAAGTTAAGCGCTGTTTACAAGGTATTAGCACGGATTTCTAAAAGCTTTTGGTTTAATTAAAGTATTTTTCGAGCATGTTTTCATTTATTAATGCTCTTAACAGGTACTTTTTTTATTTTAAAAAAAAAACGAGAGAAATGAAAGATAATTAGCGTAAGGGTAATACACGCTCGTCAGATATTTTACCATTTTTTAAACTAATATCCGTAAAACAAGGTTTCATCGAGCGCTGCAAAGTTGAAAAGTTTTTAGGAACAAAATCTCCTTGAAAATTTTTCGAATTTTTAAAAGTCAGATGAAAAAAGATTAAAAAAGAAATAAGAGAGAGAGAGAGAAGCCATCGTAAAGAAGGTAACAGATTGAAAAAGGAAGATAAAAATGAAGAGATCGATACTTTCAAAGACATTTTCTAAAGCATAAAACAAATATGAATCGGCAATTCCCATGGCAACTGCGTCCTCTACAGTTGTTGTCATGTCAGGAGATAATTTACGACCTGGTAATTAGACAAGTGAGACAGCAGAGGGCAGCCTCATTGGTGTCCACATTCACCGCCAGGTGCAGCCAATTGCCACTTGATCCAAAATGGCGGCCGTCGCGGGGAAATTCTCCTCTTTTCCCCTCGCTTTTCCATGGATTTTGGGCCAATTTTCTCACAATTGATGGCCTTCCTTCTCAAATGGGTTGGGGGAGAGCTTTCGGTCTGGGTGGGGTCCTTATCAAGTCAAAGTGAGTCCAATTCATCTCAGGTATTATTAAGGTGTTGGTGTGCACGGGCAAGTTGATGGTGGTGGACCCCAGATGGCGTTCGCACTGCAATTGAAATGAATTGTGGGATTGAGTTTGGCCTTTCCATTTCTATTCCCACCGATTTTTTTTTTCCTTCTTCTTTTTGGAGTGGAGTGAAAGGGGGGGATGAAGAAGAAGAAATGGAAAGGGTAATTGAACAGACTTTTTTCCGCTTTGGATGTAATGTAAGTGAAATTTTAGAAATTTAAATTTCTCCCATGTAATGAATGGATTTTTGTTTTAAGGATGAATTTAAGTGAGAGTTTGCAAATGTTATTCGAATGGCCTTTTGTGGTCACATCGATCGAAATCCTGTGTTTCGTCGCATTTATTTACATTAAATTTTTACTGTAAAATCTATTTTTCTAAGAAATATCATTAATCGACTGGCAAAGACTGCAATTATGACCACACCTGGCGGTTGAGGGGGGAAAACTGATGAGAAAGCAAACATTGCAGCTTAATTCCACTCGCTAAAGACATATTTACAATCATACACCATTATTTTATCATTTACTCATTCATATCCCATTTATTTCATTTTATGGATTAGCTTTCACTTCACTGCATAAACGCAGAGCAGGGAAACAAACACCTCCTGGATTATAAATACAATTCACACAATTTTATTTCGTTTCATTGGGATTTTATTTTTATCTTTTTAAAACTTTTTTTCCTAATATTATTTTATTTTATTCCACGAAATAAACGAAGCGTTTTCTAATGATTGATATTTTTGTTTACATTCACAGGTGGTGATCGAAACCTCGCGGACAGCTTATCAATACAGCGACTTAGAGGTAGATAGAAATAGTCCAGTCAATTCTGACCTGCTTTTCGATCCGAACAAAGAATTCATTTACGTGATGACTGAGAGAAAGGTAAGAAAATTAAATTCCTCTTTCTTGTTTACACCTGACAGAGTCGCAAGCTTGATTAAAAATTCTTGCTGAAAGTTTTTTTTTTTATATTTTACTTTTTCCTCTTTTTTCCTTTTCTATACGATTCGTATGAATAAATAAATAAAGTCAACTGGTTTTTATCAAGTATAGAAAAGAATTAAATGCTTGTTATTGGGATGGCACGGAAATTTGTGTTTCCTTTGTACGGGTCTTCCTTTTGATTATATACTTTTGAGTCGGAGATGAAAGACTCCCGTCCTGTTTTCCAATTCAGGCGCTTGTGTCAGCATCCAGTTCCTATGGTAACGCGAATAGAAAGCGCTTTCTATGTTTGCTCCTAAAATCAAGTTTAAATTTTACATTTTTTTAAAAAAAAACTTACTTAAAAATTTTTTTTTCTTTTTAAAATTTTTTTTTTATTTGAGTAAGATTCTCTTTGACTCAGAATAATGAATAATTAATTTTTTTATCGAGTAGTTTTTCCTAGTAATTTAAGTACAAGTGAAAAGAGTTGTTTTTGTCGTTAGTTTGTTATTGCTTTCCTCTCACTCGGGAGTCGTGCAGCGTCCCGTGAGTGTTAAACTTTAACATGTGAAGCTGTTAAAGGTGGAGTCAACCCCTTTTGCCTCCATCTCTCCCCTTTTGCGAGGGTTTCACTCCTGGGAGATGGTGAAAACGGCGGCAATTCAATTTGAAATGCTTGACTGAAAGGCTTGTGGGAATTGTCTCACTTTTGTCCATTCTTAAGTTAGTTTTTTTTTTTAAGGATGTGCCATACCAGGGACTATACTTGTGCGCCTTGTTGTTTATAGCAAACAATGCGTTTTTGATATTCTCACTTCGTTCCATGCAATTGCATAGAGGGCGTTTCTGTCTTTCTTTGCATATACGAGTATATTAAAAATTTTAAAAAAAAAAATTTTCGATTTTTTTGCACAAAATTGCATTTAGAAGTGAAATAATTTAAATTTTATTAATTCCAGTCACAACTTGCTAATTAACTTGTTAATGATGTCTGAGAAAAACAAAATTAAGGCGAAATACCAATAAAAATTCACTTTATGGCTCGAAGCGATGAAGTTTTTAGGTGCCAAAAAAATCTTTTTAGAAAGTTCTCCTGTATACTCACCACTCATCATCATACAACGTATCTGGCCAATGGCTAAAAACCCTACACTTACTTAGAAAATTGCCTTTTTACATATAGTGAAACTGAAAACATCATTATATATTTATTCTTATTTTATTACACCTTAAAGTTGGCTTGAGGGAGGGACTATAACCAACTATAACAAGATTACTTCTCATGATAATAATAATAATAATAATAATGATAATACAATTCGTTCTGCAAATCATACGGCACAGATAGAAACCCATGTTTTTGACATTTAAACAAATAAATTACAGTACTACTGAGAAATGATGGAGGCAAGCCTAACCCAGTTCCATGCTTCACCAGGCAATCTTATTAGTACTGAAATATGATTTTGTTTTAAAAAAATATTTCATCTATAACCAACTTTCAAAAAAAAAAATAAAAGGAATTTTTTTAAAAAAATATTTTTAATACTGATCAATAGAATATTGATTGATTTTGTAGTGAGAAAAGATGGTAGGTAGTAATGGAAAAGTGTTGTCTTCTTTTGTTCATGTCACCTGACAAGCAAAGTAAAAGACTTGAATGACAGGAGGCCATCTTGAGTTCATTCTTAGATCTTCCCCTCCCCTTCTTCTCCTTTTTGTGTTTTTCTTTTTAATTAAAGCGAGTTAAGGTGCGATTCTTGTTTGATGTTCCTGTTTCAAAAAGTGAAATTAATTAAGTTTTATCGCATTATCAAACTCGTGTACCATCAGTCGATATGAAAATTGTTGTCCTGTAAGGCTGTAAAGCCTGTAATCGAGTTTTACCCTGAATAAAAGCCTCTAACTTAGTCGCAGCCATTTTGTTGGGAATCTTGTCTTTGGGTGATTTGTATTTTGTGTTGTGACAGGCGTCTCCACATCACTTCTTGCTAGATCAATTTCTGATCTTTTTTTTTTCTCCCCTATACTTCTCCTCTTTTCTTTGGATCCTCATAAATATGCAAAGGAAGTCACTCTCCTTCTCTCTCTCTCTCTCACACACACACACACTCTCTCCTCTTGTTGGATTTTAGTGGATTTCACGCCATTGTAATAGAACTCATTTTTTTCATTCTACAACTACCGACTTGAGGAAGTATTTCCTTTATATATAGGGTGATATAAAAATTTTATTATAATCATTATCATTGCATTCATTACACTAGAATGCGCTTTGTTTTCTTTCTTCACTTTGTCTATGTTTGGAAATAAAAATTATTCGCTTGTATTTTATGGCTGCACCTCTTTTAAAGGTGAACTGCGAGACAATTAGATTGCTGTTTCCCGAGTTTCTCAATAGGTGGGTGCGCGACACGTGTCCCTGTGTCTGTTTGGGTGGGGTATTATACACAGGGGGTGTCTGGAATGCTCCAAACCCATAGAAATCGAGAGAGAGACAACAATTCGTCTCATATCATTTGTTTCTTTTTAAAAAGAAATTGTTAGAAACACAAGAATAAAAAGCGTGCTGGGTGAAATATTCAATCAGGGCGTGCAATTTGTCAGTTGCAAGGACGTTAGAAGGTACTAACGAGAGAATAGAGTATGTAGCACAGCGCTAATTAAGTTAGTGTAAGATGTTATGTAACTAAGTGGGAATAGTAAACAAGCGAGAAGAGCACGCTTGTTTATTACGTGTGAGTTCTAACAGTAAATTCGGTTAAAGTCAGGCTAAATTAGTGGTGAATTTCTCTTGTTTTGACTCGCATTGCGCACGATTCGTTCGTTTAAAAACTCGTACGACGGATATATATTTTTTTAAAGGACTAAATCAGTGTGAATCGAATAAAAGAAAATGGAAGAAAAAGGAAGATGAAAAGAAAATTCCCTACTCGATTACCCTCATACCAATTGCTAGAGTCACTTTATACCAGTGCACCTGAGGTCACAAAAGGTTTCGCTATTGACATGAGGGAATTGGAAAAATAAAAAATGAAACTTTTTTCTTTATGTTTTCTATGAAATGTTTAGTTTATTGACGACGATAAGGGCTGTAATAATTGAAATTATTTCACTTGTTGACATTGTAAATATCTCCTGATAAGCCTATTTACCTTAACGGAATTTATTTTTTATTTCTTTGAAATTTTTTTTTTCTTTCTTCCTTCTGTATACTTTCCCACCTATTTTTTTTTTATTTTGCGCTTTTAATGCATTTGGGAGAAAGTAATAAAAATTATATGTAGTTTTTTATTTCATATTTTACTGCCTTTGTACATACAATTCTTTAGGATTTTTTTTTTTTAACGTTTTCCAATGTTTTGAGAAATAATTCATTTTTTTTTTTTTTTTTTTTATTATATTTTGGTTTGTGTGGCAATGGATTGATGAACGATGAGAAATGAAAATTTGATATAGGTTTGCATGGCATATAGAGGGAATTAAAAATTAATAAATAAAATACGGGAACTTATTTTTTTTTCTATTCTATCAAAAGAGAAAAAAAAAATTCTAAATTGATTTTTTTTCTCTATTCCAAAATGAGAAGGGGGAAAATATTTAAAGTTTTAATTTTAATGTTTATTAATAAATAAAACCCCTATTAGTGATGAGGGTTCTAAAATGAAAATGTATGTATGGAGAAAAAGAAGTGAGTATAGAAAGGAAAGCAGGTTGCCACGGGCAGCCAGAATCAATACCCCCACATTTCCATTAAGAACCCCCTCCTACTTTTAGCATCAAAATGCATGAGGGGAAAGGACCCCTCGTGTGGAGATCAAAAGTGGGGGGATCAAAGATGGTGGAAAAGGAGGCCATGCAGAAAATTAAGACACTTCACCATTGAAAACATAAGAATTTTGTTTCTGCAGCTTATCGTGTGTGAATAGAGGCAATGGTAAAATGTAAACGAAAAGCAATGGCCATTACAGAAAAGTGGAAATTGGAGAAATTTTATTTTGGAATAAAGGAAATGGAAGGCTGTTTGAAGTAGTGGTTGAGAAGGTAAGTACTTCATGTAAACAAGTTAGGTGAATATTTTTTTTTTTGAAATTTTTTTTTTTGGTTTGGTTTGGTTTGGGTGGGTAATTTATTAGAATTTAAATTTAAGGGTGGGAACGTGGTATGAATATAGTGGAGGAATATTTATCTGGATGGAATAAGTACATATAAATGCTAGTTTTGAAGTTATTACGATTTTTGACGTTTTATTAATATAAATTTCGAGTTTTGTACTGTAATCGTGAGATTGCATGGATGCATTGCACTGCAGCACCACCGTCACGTCACTGCCGACTGGTGTCGAAATTAGGAAACACAACGGTGAATGCACGCAGGCTTTGCTGCGAGCTTTGCCTCGCCGCGAACGATTCTTCTTACGAGAAAAATATTTTTTTGAGGATCAAATTTCAGTGGCGCCACCGCGCGGATTCGATTTCGCTTAGTTTCTTCGAATTCCTGCAAATCACTTGACCTGCAGGAATTCTTCTTAACTATATTTCCCGAATATATATTAGATTAAACGTTTAAATTTAGAAACGAATCGATTTTTAGAAGTAAAAGTGATTAAAAAATTTAAGGAAAAAGTTTTTTCTTCACAGTGTTTACTTATTATACAGAAGTTGTGCATTGCTGGAATTAAAATATTTATCCAACCCGAAGGTTTAGACTCGCAAGTCAGGAGAAAGCTTATTTTTATTTCAAAACGATCAATTCTATGAATTATTTGATTTCACGAAAGATTTCTTTTCCTTTTTTCCTGCTTTTTGAATAAATAATTTGTTTATTATCATTTTTTCATATTACACTCATATACAAGCAAAGAAAGAATGAAAAAAAAAATAAAAAGGAATTTTCAATTATAATTAATGGGATGGGATTTTTTTTAAGATTTATGTTTTTGATTCGAAAACAAAAGTAAAACCTTTAAAAGAATCCAGTCTAAGTGGTGTTGTCATAGTGAAACGAGAATATTTGTTGGTAAATGCATGATAAAGGTATATTTACTTGTAATACGTGCATAATAACCTTAAAGTATTTTTATAAGCTTTTATGATGTAGTTGGAAAGAGAAAAGCAGAGTTTTCTCTCTTCCCCTATGCTATGCTTGCTGCACTTTATGGATTAAGTTTTGCAAAATTAATAAAGTCCTCCAACTCCAGATTCCCCATCCTACTAAAATCGATAATGGCACAAACATAAATAAAGAAACAAAATATTTAGACATGGACAAGATTTCAAAAAAAAAATGGAAAAATAAAAACAAAAAGATTTAAAGGTGGCTGTATGTCATGTTATGTTTTTAAAAATAGGTATTTAAAATTGAATAAAAATTCATGACATGACACACTGTTTCTCGTGTTCTTCGATTTTGTTAATAGTAAATAAGCTTCTTTT
The DNA here is from genome assembly GCA_034695885.1 of Geophilus flavus. NCBI lineage: Eukaryota > Metazoa > Arthropoda > Chilopoda > Geophilomorpha > Geophilidae > Geophilus > Geophilus flavus. Next base: position 11,010 of record JAQFZO010002350.1, read on the forward strand.
TTTTAAATAAAAAAAATATCAAACAACCTTCTGATTTTTTTTTTATATACTTTTTCCTCGAATCAGGGTATTGGAGAAAAAAATTTTGTGTAGGAGAAATTCAACTTCATAAAAAATTTAGAGATAAGTTTTTTTTTATATTTATTTTTCTTTAGTTTGGAGAAAGTCTGTGACAGATTGCAACTGTGTCAATTGATACAAATCGAGATGCCAGTGCAATCAATGACTGAATAAAGTGAAGCGTGCATCCATCTCTTTCTTGTCACATTATTTGTTGTTTGATTTAATAAGCAAAAAATAAAATTAGGGGAAAAAGTAATGTTTTGTTTAGAAATTAAAGATCGTTATCTGAGCAAACTTGCATTTTAATGGAAATATTAATTAATGATTTTTTATTTTTATTTTCTGTTTTTATTCGAGTAATGAATTTTGAAGGTTTGCAGAATCGAGTATATTGGTACAAAAGCTCATGATGAGTGCAAACAATGTTTTTTTGAAGGGATTTGTTTTCTAAACATTGGTTGCCAAGCAACCTCATGAGTTTTCTCATCTTGCGACCTCTTCCCAGGACCAGAGACATCTGGCGGTTTCCCTCAGCATTACAATCACCCTGATTCCAATTTTTTTTTTTTTTTTAAATAAATATTTTTAAAAAATTTTTGTAAAAAAATTATCTTTATCATTGTTTTCAGTTTACACAAATGTGGGCAATAAAAAAAAAAACGTATTCTAATATTTATCAAAAGAAAAAAACAACAAAACAAGAAAATTCAAGAAGAAAAAAATTATTTCTAAGAATTTTCATATTGGACCTTCATGTCCTTTTCCCCAGCATTTACAAAACGAATATTTGTGTGTTTTTTCAAGAAGAAAAAATGTTTAAAGGAAATCCTGGGGAAAAGGTTAACATAGAGAGAGAGAGAGGAAAACAAACAGGGTTGAGTGGATAGAGAAGGGTAGGGGGTTGGTAGATGAGGGTGGATTGGTTTGCTCTTGTGATCCTTTGTGTATGGAGCGTGCAGTGATTATCAACGGGAGACAGCCATGGCACCCAAATCTCATAGATTCTTTCCCTCCCTCTCGCCTACTCTCACATCTCAACAGCTGTGATGAAAGAGAAGGGGAATGGAGAGTGGGGGTGGGGATGAAAAGAGAAAAAGGGGGTTGTGTGTGTGTCTCATCACCTGTAATATAACACCTGTAATTAAAACTGGGACAATTTTTAATGAGGAAAATGGGCAAGATGAATGAATAATTAGGTGGGAGGAGTTTGCGGATTAATTGAAAAAAAAACTTTAATTTTCTGAATTTATGCACGAATTTAAGGTGAAATGAGTTTTTAATTTATTTATTAATAGCGTATGAGGTGGATTGAAGTTGTTTTTTTT
>JAQFZO010002351.1:0-12395 GCA_034695885.1 Geophilus flavus
GTTTTTTCTAACTTCTTAATGATTAGATTCAATTGTGATGGGCGGTTTTGTTAGACTCATTTTTTGGTATGAGACCGGGTCATCATTTTCCACTACTAGGCTCAGTAAGTATCACATGCCCATAGTTTTTAAATTTCAAAGTGCCTAAAATGATTTCAAAGGTCTAAAAATCATAGACCCCACCAAAAAATGGCACCACATCCCATCCCATCAATAATACAACATCAACCGGAACAGAACCAATGCACCCAATGGAGCAATCCATTTGATTGATACGTATCAACCGCTTGACTTTGTGCACTACACATCCGTTGCGCAACTCCAACAACTCAAACCTTTGACAAAGAGCAAACACCATGCATAAAAGTGGCAATTTTGAAACCGGGGGAATTGATTTTATACATTTTATTCATCCATCTCGACTCTTTGGACTTTTATTCATTCGAAATACCATAAATAAACTCTTACTGACCAACCTCTTTCCCACGATATGGATTGAATAGGGTATCCAGTTGCTCGACAGTTGATTTGCAACGACTGTCCAGCCATGACAGTTTGGTTGGCTAATGGACGGATGTATGGAATGCCTGCAGAGAAACAAGTGAATAACGCATCAAAACAAAAGAGTTAATTTATTAGAAAAGTCAGCGAGCACGAATCGCGGCATCTGGTCAATATCGATGCATCGATTAATCGCCTTTGATGGAATAATTTGCATTGGGTGTATTGGTTCTGTTCCGGTTGATGATGTATTATTGATGGAATGGGATGTAGTGCCATTTTTTGGTGGGGTCTATGATTTTTAGATCTTTAAAATCATTTTAGGCACTTTGAAATTTAAAAACTATGAGCATGTGATACTTACTGAGCCTAGTAGTGGAAAATGATGACCCGGTCTCATACCAAAAAATGCGTCTAACAAAACCGCCCATCACAATTGAATCTAATCATTAAGAAGTTAGAAAAAACTTTGTATCCACAACTTCGTCACTCGTGCAACTAGTTAGAAATGTAACTTGGCAACGTACAGCTTAAAAATAAATAACAAACAGAGGCGCCACCTATAATTAAATTGTTGCAAGCTTTGCTGTGCGCTTGTGCGCTCTTCTTTCGTTATGAAGTAAACAAGATAAAGTTTTAGAGTAAACTTCGGGCACGAAACAGCTACAACCTTTCGATTGGTTTGTTGTTTCGTGCTCCGTGACAAAATTTTTTTAAACTTCCTATTTAATCATGAGGCTAAATATGGCATATTAGTTATTTCTGGCTCAAAAAGAACATCACATGATGTCAGATCATTACGGTACCTATTCTGGTTGTACAATGTCACTGAGCAAGACCTGTTTGGTCTGATTGAAGCTTAAAACTGACAAAAACTTAGTTCATAGGCTTTATAGACGATTTACGGAAAGTTTTTCTGTCGTGACAACTTTCAAGTTCTCTTAAGCACGATATCGTCAAATCATCAAATTAACACCAAATTATTTTTACTTGTCTGTCAGAGTAAAGTCATGGATAAAAAAATCTCCAGTTTCGGTGATGAGAACTGATGTCATATTACCTTGAATAACAAGGGTTCTTTAGTTTAGTCCTCTAAGAACCGCTATCGGAGAACTCGTATCACATGACCAGGGAAGGCTCCGAAAAAATGGAAAACTTTGCCCCAAAAACATTTACGATATATTTGGGCTTGCGAGTCGCATAACAATGTTCTCCACACTTTTCGACACGAAGTCTCCCGAAAATTCGGTGAAAAAACCCGAAAAATAGAAAAAAATTCCCATTTTCTAAAAACCCAGAAATAGCACAACATGGAGACAGTCATTTTCCCTACATGGATTCCATTTTGGAAAACAGAATTGTGGGAAATTTTCCCTGTGCTCTTAACCCAAGGCCAGAGATGATAGCGAAGTCTCCGATCAGTCTCTGAACAATAAAAAACGGCAACAAAGTCTACCCAGAGACCATTGTTCTGTAGTTAAAAAACTGAAATTTGGATCTCGGAGTTCTCGGAGCAATCTCCGATCGAAATTCACAGCATGGTAGTACTTATAGTTTAAAACTTCCCAGGAAACAAGGGAACATTGGAATAATGTTTCTGAAAGTTGTAGAAATGTTTGAATGTTGTCAGTTGTAAAATCACATTGAATAAATGTTGTCACAATGTTTAACTTTAGTGTATCAATTCATGCTAAAAGCTAGTTTTGAGATAATGTTGCCATAACAGTGCTCTGCAATGTTATTTAGAATAGTAACAATCTTATGTTGTGTAAAAGATTTTAAACTCAGTCAGAAACAAATTTTTTGAACATTTTAGCAACATTTAATTCAATGTGAACATTAGATTTATAACAAAAAACTAATGTTGTTGTCAAACATTGGCATAATAAAGCTGAAAAATGACATTTTTACGTTGCATTGTATGTTCTCTTTTCAATATTTTTACAACATTGCTGCAACTTTCATTGTTTCCTGGGAAGTTAGAATGACTTTTTATAAGACACTTTGTGTCTTATTTGATTGTACCTTTATTTAAGACACATGCAGTGACTTATCAGACACTACAAGTATCTTAATTGCTTAAAATAGACACCTAAGTGTCTTAAATGCTTACAATAGACACTTTTCATGTCTTCTTTAAGAGACACCTTTATTTACAGTGTAGGTGGTGCCTTTTTGCAACTTGGCATTAATTAGGTTGTTCCATTACAGTGGGGAAACATGTGTATGGTTAATTTAGTATTGTGTTTGATATGGAATTGTGTATTCTGAGAATGTTGTTTATTCAGTTATTGAATTACTATTGCCCCATTGCTATTGACATGTACAATATGGACTTAATCGCGGCTGGGGGCCTTAAACATTATTTACTACGTACTACTAAATGGCGGTTTTTATTGAAACAGGTAAGATTGCATCAGTTTGTCTTTCAAATGCATCAAGGGCCCATGATATTAGATGACCCAAAAAAGATTATTAACTAACAATTTAGTAACAAAACATTCAGATCTTTCAATCAATTCTTGTGATAGTTTAAATAATTACTCAGAAATATGATTTTTATTTTAAAAGTCTATTAGTTTTGCCAATGGCGGATCCAGAAAAATTTTTTGAAGACTTTTGACAAGTTTGCAAGAATTTGAGGAATTTTTGAACGATTTTCAGAAGATTTTTGAAGATTTTCAACGATTTTCAGAAGATTTTTGAAGATTTTCAACGATATTTTAAAGATTTTGAACCCTTTCCGGAAGATTTTTGAAGATTTTGAATAATTTTCTGAAGATTTTTGAACAATTTTTTGAAAAATTTTGCTATATTGTGAAGATTTTTGGGATATGATAATTGGTAATTTTTCATCAGTTTTGATAAATTTTACTTTTCCTAAGATCACAGAAAACTAAAAATTGCAATGACCATTGTCTTTTTCTTGTAAACATCATTTAAGAAACCCTGCTAAATACTAAATGAGATACCCAATATTTTCACACAAACATCACTTCCTGCCAGCACATAAAGAATGGGGTCAAAAAATTACTCATTCCTAAACCCCAAGTGTTAGGCAGGGAAACATTTTTTTCATTCTCTTTCCATTTCTTTTTAAATAGGAACCATGGGAATTAAGGTGTTTCCAGCTTCATTCCACCCTTGAAGTGGCAGATACTTAGACATGCATGACTAAAAACACTCACAACACTTAAAACCATTGACTTGCAAGCTTAATTCACACTTTTTTTGTTTTTTTGTTGTTTTTTTGTATCCAAACAAATGATGTGTCAATTGTGCAATGTAATACATTTTTTTTTTACTTTCAGTTTCACTAGAAATTTACCTTTGCTGTGCAACATTTTAAGGTGATCTACAGTCATTTGAAGTATTTCGGCTTTTTCGAGCTTCGCAGAACCCTGTGGAGTAAGAAGACTTCTTACATCAAGAGGATAGTCAGCATTCGTGTTCTAAGTTTAAATAAAAAGTGCAAAAAAACATGCAAAATAATAAATAAAAAAAAATCATAAATTTTGATTGGAAAAAAAAAATCTTACCTGTTTTTCAAAAGCGGCAGGAACCAAACGGCGTAATTCAGTCAAACTGCTATTTATCCGGTCTCTTCTTCGCTTTTCAATCAACTAATAAAAAGAAATTCACCAAAAATTCAAATTTAATTTTATTTCTTCATTTAATTTTAGGTGATCAGATTTTAAGATTTTTAGAGTAGGACATATCGTATCGAAAAAGATGCATGGATATTTTTCCAAAATACCAAATAAGCAAAAAAAGACTTGACATTATCACTTTACACTTGTTTAATTATAAATAAAAGTTAATAATAAATTACAGAAGAAAATTTTTAATTTTCTTACAATACGATATTTAAGAAACGGCAAGTTTTGGGATGGTAGGACAAAAGTAGGACAAAATTTTTGCGAAGGACAAAACTTTTCAAAGTAGGACTGTCTTTTCCAAAGTAGAATATCTGGTCACCTTATTTAATTTCCCAGCTAAAAAAAATTGTAAAGTTTTTTTGCAAAAAAAATTTGCAAAAATCATGTAAAAATTTTGCAAGTATTTGGTCACTTTTTTTTTTTTTGCATAATTTTTGCACTTATAAACAGTCATAAATTTAAATTTTACAAAATTTTTGTAAAAATAAATCTGCTGGATTAGATTTTTCAAAATTTTTACATAAAAATATCCACAAAATTCGAAATTTGTAAAATATTTGCAAAAAAAACAACTGAAATTCAGACAGAAAAATGCAAAACTTTTACAAAGTTTTTTAGCTAGGTTACTATAATTTAATTTGAATTAAATTCTTTTACTCACTCCGCGTCTTTTCTTCCGATTCTGCATTTGACAACTATCCGAACCTTGGCTCTGAGGTCTGTACGTCCAAAAAAAAGAAACACAAACTTAGCAGAAGACACTACGACACTTGACTAATCCAAAATCAACACGTGTCTTTGAAACTATAGTAAAATTCCTGAAGAATCGCAAGACACGTGCAGTGAAGCCGATGGTCAGAGAGAGACTTTTGGCTTACCCTTTGGAATTGTCGTCAAACACATCATCATCCACTTCGCTATCGCTAAGATTTCGCTTCATGGTCGTGTGGTCGGTCTCGTGCGCGTGCGTGTGGACTGGCAGTCGCACAGTGAATGGTGAACGGCGTTCAGCGCTCACCCTCCAAATCCGGACGAACGCCGTTCCCACGGTGGGCAGGCGGGGCAGGCGTGTGAACGCACGCCGACCCTCCGCTCGACCAATTATGGGCAACCCTCCCACCACTAGGGAGAATTATAGTTACTATGACGACGCGGGTAGCGTCCATCGAGGGTTCTCAGAGGCAACACATGAGATGGTTGTTTAATTTTTTTTATTATTCATTTTTATGGGAAAGAGCATGAGAAAGTTTGAGTTTTTAATTATAAATGATGATATTATAAATGTATTTTTTGGTATTTTTGAAATTAATGAGTGATTTTATACATTTTTTAATTTAGTTTAATTAAATTTAATTTTTTTTGAAGTTTTGAAAAGATTTTTTGGAAATACTGAATTTTTTTTATTCTACAGAGTAGTTTTCTGTGAATTTTAATTTATCTGATATCAACTCAAACAGGTGACTTTTTCATGATAGGTAATGTGTACAGCAGGTCGTGGGAACCCGGTTTCTCTTTGGTTGGTTGGAGGGAGGAGGATGCACCATGTGAATAGAACTAAGCCTGGTTATAAAAAGACCTATCTTTCACACAACACTACAGAAATGTATTCAATTTCACTTAAAAATTATAAACTTTATTTTATTTTCAGATATTACAATTTACAAGTGATCGAGGAAGATCGATGGTATCGCTACATGCCAAAAATGGAATTCCGCAAAAATTTTATTGACGAAAATTTTTCCTCTATCATCACATGAAAACGGTGGCCAGAAATGAATTCCACGGTGTTATTTACTGCTATAATACCGTAATTTCAAATTCAAAATCAATCATGAAAAAGTTTTATTCACAATTTTGAAACTGCTTTGCGTATACAAGACCGAACCTCGTTACAAGTTAAACCAAACTTCCGCTATGAAAAAATGTATTTGATGATCCCTTTGAGCTCGCCATAACGACTGTAGCAATGAACACTTTCCTCCCTTTCTTTTGATGCTTTGAAGGTTCCCCCTTGTAAATTGATGCGCAATTTCCTCGGTAACGGTGTTTCATCAGTGGCTAGAACTTTGCAAATACCGGGGCAAAAATTTTTATTTTTATTTTATGCCATTTTTTTGGAGACATGGATGATCATATTCTTTGTTTTTATTATGTAGGTAATATTAAACTGTTCTTCCTTCCTATAGAAATTCTTTTTCCTTATCATATCCGTTGTTATGTAATTTAATAAACTGTGTACGTATTCTATTTTCAGGACACACTCGTTCTTTTCTTTTCCAAAAGCATGGTGTAGAAAGGTCCTTTCTACACCATGTCCCAAACGAAATGACCTTAAAAAATAAAAATAAATAAATGATATCATTTGAACAAATTATTTTATTTTTTTCAACAATTAAATGAAATTAAATTAATTAACTGTAATTATTCACAAATTGCAATGTTCCAGAAAACTTCTTTAAAAAATTAAAAAAAACTTAAAAACATTAATTAATAATATAGAGTATGTAGATAATTATAAATTCCGAAGGAAAAATAGTTTTTTTTTGTTCCAAAATGAAAGGGTTAAACTCATATCTAATCAAGTCGGCGCTATCTTTAATCCTACAAATTCGATTGGGTTTTTTCCGGATCACAAAAAAATTTGTCAAAACCGGAAATTTATTCCCGGATGGATGGAGGAAATAAATTGTTGCGAGCAACACTGACCAAAGTAGACTCATCAGGCTCTCTTAGATGAACCTATACTTCACTTAGGGGCCCAGATCAGTTAGACTGGGTGAATCTATTTTGGTGAATGCAACAAAAGAGCTGTATAATCAAGATTTCATACATTCCGTTCTTTGGCCTTGACTGTCTTCACAGCACATATTGGCGATAAAGCATAATAGGCAGATACACAATAACAATCCTAGTATTACTCCTGCTGCTATTAATATTGTCCTAGTCGTCTCACTAAGAGGCCTATAATATTAAGTGGAAGAATATGAAAATTGTAATTTGTTGATGGTATTTTGTGTACCGTACTGTACTAGTACTGTACCCGTCGCCGTCTCCACCTCCACGGTATGGTGGACGTGGTCGTCGGGGTGGACGTGGTCGCCAGGGTGGACGTTGAGGTGGTCGCCAGGGTGGACGTGGACGTGAGGGTGGACGTGGACGTGAGGGTGGACGTGGACGTGAGGGTGTACCTGGACGTGAGGGTAGACCTGGACGTGAGGGTGGACCTGGACGTGAGGGTTTCCTTTGCTGATCGTCTAATGGTGGATTTCCCATTGCAGTTGAATTAAGGTTAGCATTTGGTGTCGGCATATTTCACACTATTTCAATGCGATCGCGTCGCTCAACAAGCGATTCGCTTGAGCCAGTGCACACTTGACGACGCATTGATGTGTGAAACAAAATGGCACAACTCATGAAAAAACAATGTTGGTACGTACTTTTTTTTTGAAGGAGAAATTTGGTCGACAGTTGCATCTGTTGTTCTTGCATTGTACAGGCAAAAAATATTATTGAGGCATCAAGAACAAGATTGCAAATGAATTTTTGTGATTGGATAAATAAAAAAGAAGTTACGTTTTAGCTCTTGTATTTTTTTACAGGAGAATTGTTGAAATATGAATTTAATAACAAAATGCTTAAAGGAAATTCATTGACATGACATGATTCCATCTGCCCAATCAGGTCGTGTGGTCGACTAGTGTGTATTTGATATTGGGAAATTGTATTCCCAAAAAAATTGTTAACAGTATATTATATGTATACCTTCGTGACTGATTTATTACAAAATAAATAAATCTCAATATAAAACATTATTACCATTTGAAAATTAATTCACAAACCAATCAATACCGTATAAAAAGCATTAAAAAATCATTCAATAAATAAAATTCAGTCATAATTCAAAATATAGACATAAAAACAATTCAATAAATAAAATTTGCTAACAATGCAGCTCGTGGTTGCAGTGTCATAGTCATAAAGGCTGTAGCATAGACATTTAACCAACATTACTCATTTAGCCCGAAAGTATCAAAAATTTAGACTCTATTTAACGATTAAAAGAAGTGTCTAATAATTTTTTTAGTCACTTGGATTTCCAGTGTGTGTACCGGTTTGGTTTGTCTCTGGATTTGGGTAATTGAATAGTCTCTTGTGTGTATTGCAGGGATGCATTTTGCCAATTCGGATGGCTAAAAAGGCATTTCCGGTTGAATTAAGGGTTAGAAATTTAAATGGCAGCGATGCGCAGAGCTGTGCTAAAAGCACTTAAATTTTGAAATTCCTAACGTAACCGGAAATGCCTTTCGACGGTGAACAAATACTGTATATCAGCAAATTGCATCAGGTTTATGGAGATCTTAAAAGGGCACTTTCGGTTACATCTAAAATAAAAATTTGTGAGAACCAATATCCAGATGTGCATTGTGTACCCTGAAGTTTCCATGCATCTAACTTGACCGGAAATGCCCTTAAAACTTGCTCCAAATCATAAGAAAAAACAGTAAACTGCCTTACCCCCATTCTAAATTTTGGCCATCTTAAAGGGCACTTCGGATACACTAAGAAATGAAAATTCAACACCCGAACACCCGAATGTATATTAGATACCCTGCAATTTTTATGTACCCAACTTGACCGGAAGTGCCCTTGAAACTTGTTCCAAATCACCAGACCCACAATCAGGTTTATAGAGATCATAAAAGGGCACTTCCGGTTTCACCAAGAAAATAAAATTTATGAGAACTAACATCCAGACGCATATTAGCTACCCTGACATTTTCATGCACCCAACTTGACCGAAAGTGCCTTTAAAACTTGCTCCAAATCACTAGAAAAAATACAACACTGGCCATGCAGGGAAGTTTCCCTGTTTAAAGAAATTTTCGAACTGTATTCCAAAAATATACTTCTACCTATTTTGCCATCAAAAAATAAATTTTAACCACATTTAACCAAAACTTTAATACTGTAAATATAAAAAATTTACATGAAACAACAACAATAACATTTTACCATCTAAAAATCCATTTCCGGTTGAATAAAAAAAAAAAAACAATCAGTAAAACTCAAAAAACTAAACATTTCAACTCTCAATTTTTTGCATACATCATCTCCTCTCTCTATTCCGCCTAAAAAATCGCCACAATCTCGAATGGCATTCACGAATCTTTTCTTTCTCATTTCGACCGGTCGCCAACTCTTCACCCATATCCTTCCCCGCAGGCTGCCTACAACACTCCATCGTTGTCTCACGTTGTCTTATACAGGTGAAATCTCCACTAGCCATTTTCGAGGCCCTGTTTGGGTCGTCGACGTTCAAACTAAGTAAGTGTCTGACAGCTTGGATTCGCTCTTCCCGGGTCTGTGGATCGCGCAAGTGGGTTGGGAGAATGTCTCTGATAGGGCAGTATTTCTTGCAACTCAACTGACAACTGCCACAACTGCTGTCGGCTACGTCGATTGCAACCGGCGCTTGTTTTGGACACGACGATTTTGGATGAGATTTGACCTTTCCACTCCCGTTGGCTTGGTTGTAATAACTGAGGAAGAAAAGTGTTAAGTGATTTGTACTCGAGATGGCAATTTGGAAGGCGCCGAAAGGGCACTTCCGGTTGGGTTAAGGACTTGAAATTTTAAGAGGGTAAATTACAGTTCCTGAACTTGGTGTTTCTGTAATTTTAAGATTCTCACGTGACCGGAAGTTGGGTTTTTGGGGTCGCCAAATAGGTACAGAAATGTTTAAAAGTCCATACATTTTTGTGTGTTAATTTTGAAGAAGTTTCACGGGCACTTCAGGTTTGGTTAAGGGCTTGAAACTTTTAGGGGTGAATTACAGTTCCTGAACTTGGTATTCCTATAATTTTAAGATTCTATTTTCAAGGTCTCCAAAAAACATGATGCAAAACTTTTCATTTTTTCTGCTGTTTTGGGTTTAGATGCCTTATATGATCACTTCCGGTCGAGTTATTGGTTTTAAAACTTTTGAATATCAATCACACATCAAATCATTGATACACCAATAATTCCAAAGCCCTAACTAAACCAGAGTGACTTTTAAGCCCGTCCAAATTGTCAAAATCAATATTCTATTTATTCAATTCTTAACTGCATTTCATGCTGAGGCGGACTGTCCTGCCACCAATTACACAACCGACTAAAAAATGACGGAGACGACTGTCTGTGACAAGAAACACTCATATCGGCACATCAAACACACGTACAAATCAATCTGACTCCATTTTCAATTTGATTAATTTCACGACCTCCCACCAGAGTGCGCTGCAATCAAAAGCGCTCTAATCGAGCATTCTTCCAAGATGTCGGATAGAAAGTTTTTCGTCGGTGGAAATTGGAAAATGAACGGTACAATTGCGTCTATATCCGAAATTGCCGAATTCCTTCGCGAAGGCCCATTGGACCCAAACACAGGTCCGACTACATGAACACAATTTGATTCAAATTTCTTAAAATTTTATTTAAATTTGAATTTAGAAGTCGTCGTTGGTTCTCCGGCCATATATTTAATCCACGCGAAGTCAGTAATGCCGGAAAATGTGCAAATAGCAGCACAGAATTGCTACAAGACAGCCAAAGGTGCTTATACAGGTGAAATAAGGTAAAGTAAGACTCAAAATATAAAAAAAAAAAGTGAGATAATTTCCAAACAAAATAATTTTAATATTTTTATTTTAGTCCTGCAATGTTACGTGATGTTGGAATCGATTGGGTTATTTTAGGCCATTCAGAAAGACGGCAGATTTTTTCCGAATCTGATCAGGTAGAAGATTTTTTTTTATTTTAAAACCATATTACAGTTAAGAGTTATTAACGTGAGCAATTTTTTTTTTTGGGTGACTTATGTATGGTTGCAATTAAGGGGAACTTGGTTTTGAAATTTAGCATCACAAAAGTCGATGCCTTAAGTTGTCTTACTGTAAACTCTCTACAGAAAAATACGGTTGATGATTCACAACGTAAAATACCATAAATAAGTTTTTAGTTGCCCGTGTCGTATCTTTTTGTTATAAGAATTACCATACAACTTGAGTGTTGTATCTATTACATAATATAGGGTTCTAGGGTTTATCATGTTGTTAGATTATGACGTGATTTTTTAAATTAAAATTAGGGATTCTGGTTCTCGACCAGTTGAAATTTCCCGTTGCTCGACCCTATCAGTTTTAAAATTCCCGGGAATCGGGAATTATACAAACGACCCAAAATTTAAATAATAAATACACTTCTATGAGTTTTTCTATTTTAAACAACATATCATACGAATTACATTTATAAAAATACTTTTCTTTATAGATTAAACACAAGCACATAACAAAAGCAATTAGAATGAAATCTCTCCAATAGTTCTAGCTCTGCAGTACAAATTGAACCCACATCCAGTACCAACTTTCTTAAGTGATATTCAAGTTTTGACATGCTTGCAAATCGTGTATCAGGTTAATAGAGGATGAAAACAGCCTCAACAGTTCGAATTTTGTACCTTCGCTTGGCATTTTTTCATTTTTATCGGCTTTAAAAAAATTCTTGAGTCTCGAAATGTTTTCCGGGGACCCAGGACATGAAAAACTATTGGCCAACGACTCTAAATATTTAATCTTTGTCAGGCCATATGTAAATCAACTGAAACAACGTCATTAACTCTATACCAACTATGTACAATTTCCAAATATAACAAGTATGTACACAGCCACACACGCATTCTATCCATTGAGCAAAAACTCCCACTGTATACACATCACACAAGAATTATTGACACAACACATACATCACAAGAGCAAACTTCACCATCCATAATTCATCCAAACCAAACACAATTATTTCCAACCAAAAACCTGGCTTGCATCATAAAACATTTAAAACATTTTTTCCCCCAACTTTCAGGCAAAAACAAAAAAATCTTCCACTTCACATCTTCATTACAATTCCAGCATTCAACTCACACACAAAGACAAGATTTTCTTTAAAAAATAATTAGATTTAGGATCAAAAAAAAAAAAAAAAAATACAATTTAATCTTTACTCACTGAACCAGGTAGATTTAATCTCCTATATATATATATATAAAAAAAAAAACTTTTGATGTTATTTTTTTTTCTGCTGTCTGCTTTCACTCTACTTAACCTTTCTTCCACCACTTACATTAAATTAATCTCATATTTCCATTTCACCTTCACGGTATCTTTAATTTATCATTAATTTATCACCCACCCTCCCTCC
>JAQFZO010002352.1:0-12391 GCA_034695885.1 Geophilus flavus
ATGGCAACAGAAACCGCAGAGAAGTCATTAAGTTATTTTTGTACAGATTATCATGCTTACTTTAGCTTTGATTGGCTGCAAACTTTAATTTTAGCTCTGTAAGCTCCCTTTACCCTACTGTAGCTTTGTTGTTACTTGTTATTGATCGTTCTTACTCAAAACTTTTCTCTAATGATCTGTTTTTTATTAATGTTCTGTATAGTCTAATGTAAAACTTAATTTAAAGCAGTTGAGAAATGGCTCGGCTTTATTAATTAAGAAAAAACACGAGGGGGGGGGGGGGAGAAAGAAATATGTTAGATTAACCTACCGCAATTGTTTTCATTCTCATCAGAGTTATCGAAGCAGTCTTTTCGAAAATTACATTTCCATTCTTGTGGAATGCATTGTCCAGTGTTGCATTTAAAATATCCATCCGGGCAGTTGTGCAATTCTAATTTCCGTCGAATTGATCAATTAAGTGTGAGTATCTCGTTCGTACAGTACAATCAAATTATTTTGTAAAACATACGGCAATTAATTTCATCGCTTCGATCTCGGCAGTCGTATCTCGTGTTGCATCTGTTTTGTTCTTGTATACATTGTCCGTTTAAACATCGAAATTCGTGGGGATTACACGAAAGAAAATCTTATGTGGCGTGTAGGTTGAGTGGAAATAAAAAAATTTATGATTGGTACGTGTATGGGTTTGATGTCGAGTATAATTACAAGCTTACCACAATCTTCCTCGTCGTATCCACCCACACAATCTCTGACGAAATCACATTTCGCGGTGCGAGGTAAACACCGTCCATCAGGACATCTGAAGTGTTCTGAGGGGCAGGTGGAGACCAAAGCTAATAAACGATGATAAAAAAATAAATTGTAATCATTTGTCTCGTTTTGAAGGCTAAAAAAAATACATAAACAAATGTAATGTAATGGATTGAGTGTCTGAGGTGATAAATTATGATGAGTTTTAGGTTTTGTAGAAATTGAAGGCGGGTTTTGTGCCCTGATAAAGAGTGCCACATTCATTCGAATCTAGCGATGCTGCATGGGCTCCCAATTTGAGCTCGTGGGGCTGCAGTTCCATCAGTTCTCGTCTTACTTTAATAAAGCTCTATTGTTTCCCTCGGGTGAAATAACACTATTTAATAACACATCGACATTCTCAAATTAATTAGGAAATATTTTTTAAAAGAAAACACGTCTGGAGTTTAATGAAACCACAGAATAATGGCATTTATTTGGCATGAGATTGATTTTTTCAAAAATTTTTTTAAAGACGTGTTCCCTTAGATAAAATTAGTCCCGTATGCTAAATTTTTGCTGATGCAACATTGCGTCAATGGTTGTTTTCAAACAGCTACGGGAGTTAGATCAATTCAAAGTCATGTCAACAAACTCTTAAGATAGAGAAAGTTTTTTTTCTATTCCCCAGAGTAAAATAAAATGCAAATATTTAAGTGTAAATATTTAAATGTAAATACGAGTGCAATTCCCCTTTCTTCTGTATAATCGTGTTTAAAACTTCTAGAATAAACAAGTTATTTGTTTAGCAAGTGATAATTCAGTTTAAAAGCACTTATTTCCTGTCTTCCAAGGGAGATGAGCTTGAATTTTAATCTCGGCAGTCGTTTGTGCGAGAAAAATCTGCTTTAAGTGTCAGTATGGAGCTCAAACAGACACCTGCGCTAAGACTCACACTTTCTTTACACTTGTGTAAATACACCCAGTGGCCAATTTAATTTGTCTGGGGAATAGTCGCATCTTTACCCTGTGTTACCCAACAACTCTTTTGGGCCTTATTCTTTTCTTGGCAGGTTTTGCCCCTTTGAAATCGAGTGAGTTAATAAATTTAAAATTAAGAGCCACTTACTAACAAATTACAAGCCACCCTGTTTAAATCAGAGAAAAAATTTCCCTGATTTTTTAAACTCTTTATCAGGCAATTTAATGATGTTTTTGCATGAGTTGCCGTCGTTTGCGTAAGTCAAAGAACCAAATTAGTCACTGTGCAGCCAAGCACGTGCCATTTAACATCAAAAAGTTGAACTGCTGATTTGTTTAATAAAACTTTTTTAATTGTTTTTAATTAAAGCGGGAGAAATAAGTTGCGTAAGTGTGATTACTTTTTTCCTTTTTATAATCGAAGTCGTTCAATGTCAAATCTATAAGATTTTGATATTCGGTAAACACCGACTCATGTCTGGGTGACAGCTGCAGCAGCTTCTACCAATGGCCGTCATTCATTCTCCCTTATTTTAAAAATCCCTTTAAACGCCCCTATTGAATTCTACGAGTATTAGAAACGTGCGCTGCATGTTGCGCTTCGTTTCACAATGTAAATAGCGCAATAACTGAATAAAAGATAAGCTTATGTTTTCCAGCTTAAACGTATCATAATCCAATATTTCAATACAAATTGAATCAACATACACTTTACATACTCCTCCATGGAGTGAGTGTGTTCATGTTAGTACCGTACAGCACAAATGAATATAAATAAACTGCTTACGTAATTTTTTTTAAAATTAGCAATAAGATTTAAAGTTATCGAGAAAAAGGCTTTGTTTGTATATGTATACTCACTGCATCCGTATTCATCGGACCCAAAAGCTCCACTTTGGCAATCGTTGCGGCCATCGCATATGAAATTTTCATGAATACATCTATTTGTTTTGGGGCAAAAAATTGTAGAACTGAATGAACACAATGGAACGTCTGGGGAAAAAAAAGATATAAATTTTTTTTAATTAAAAAAAAAATTGTTTTGCGTATTATAAGGTAGAAAAAATGTTTTGGATGATGATCTTTTTTTTATGTGAGCAGTCGGAATAAATCACCTCGACGTGACATATAAACACAGCAAACACGAGATGATTGAAAGTTAACAGAGCTTTAAGGACGTGTGTGATTGTCACTTGGCAACATAGAAATGAGAGTGCATATGCAGATGAGTGGATGGGATGGGAACTCGCAGTCGAGTTGGAAAAAACGTGCGAGGAGAGGAACTGAGCAGAAACCTGTATATTGCCCCATAGGATTAACGTTTCCAGGCACCTTGCCAGGAATTGTTGTGAGGCATTGCCATGCAGGAAAGTGGTGCGCGTCACTAATTGCAAAAGTTCCAATACTGAGACATCAACAAACAACAACTGGTCGAGAAAGTGAAACAAAGGAAGGGAGAAGAAAGAAAGAAGCTCGATCTCTTTTAGTTTTAAGTTTTTAATGCTACTTCATGAGTTTAAAGGAGTCAGACAGGCATTCTCATAAGGAAAATCTCATTTAGAGCATCTGCTCGGTCGGAATATAAAAGAAAAGTGAGGAAAATTAAAATTAAAATCCCACAACAACATTTATTTCTAAACAGATTTATCTCTCTTTCATTAAAATAAAAACTCTTTTCCTTGCTTTATCACTTTAATTGCCGTATGCAGAGTGTTGGTTAATTAATTACGTTTGAGAGAGAAAAAAACACATAAAACTGGTCTAGACAAGTGGGAATTTCACACTTAAAATGTAAATCTGATTTTTAATTAATGATCGGGCGGCACATGGCTCCCACCTAGTCGTCAGTTAAAAATTCCTGCAACCTTGCAATTCGTTAAAACTTAAAATAAATAGGGTAAATAAGAATCCAAAATAAGTAGAAAATCCTTGGCATGTCTTTCACGACCTAATTTTAGCATTTTTTTCAATGGTTGTAAGGGAAATCAGGAAAGAAATTAGATTTTAAACCAATTTATTGTGAAAAACAATCAGTTAATAGCAACAGTAAACGAACACTCAGCGTGGGGTTTCGAGGGTTAAATGGATCTGCACTCCCTTCCAATAAACGAATTACGTACGTGACCAAAAAAGGTTAATTACTTGCATTTTTAACGTGTTGCAAAAGTTAAAAGGAAATAAATTAGCCACAGAGTAATGAAGAAAGTCGCCATAAAGTGGCAAAAAATTACACACTGGTTGGAATAATAAAGTTAAATTGATGGGGGGATTTAATGGCAAAGAGAAGGGTTAATCAAATTAAGGTAAAATAATGAGGGAAATTAGGGACTTGTAAGACAATCATAAGAATTTCATAGAAAAAAATCACCGAGTTTTTTTTTTAATTTTATTTATTACGAACCTCCCATCATTAAGTATTTCTCTCCACAATTCTTCTCATCTTCGCACGTATCTGCACAATCACATATCATGTCACAGACGTTTGCTTTGGCGATGCATCTCGAATTTGTACACCGAAATTCATGATGTGTGCAATTTTTACCTAATTAAAATATCCAACAGCTAATTTAAAACGAAAGAGCAATTAATTAAAAGCACAATATGTTGAAAACCAAAACATGCTGCGAGATTGCATCGATTGCCATAGTAAAATTACGCTAATTGCATATACAAAGTTACTTATACGACATTACAATTCAGTTCATCTGCGTGGTTATCTTTGCAGTCGGGCCACTCATCACACCAAAAATAACGATGCACTAGAGACTTGTCACCGCATTGAACGTAATCTCCTGAAAATGGTAAAATTCGACTATGTAGTTAATCCACACGTGTAATAACTAGGACTGGGACTCGATTAATATTTTTGGTCGATTAATCGCGATATTTTAATCGATTAATTGATTTTTAATCGACAATTTCATTGGCTAGAAAAAGTTGATCAAAAACATTAAAAATCCTAAAAAATTAATTGGTCAAAAAATTATTGGTTACATTGGGCAAAATTTAAAAAATTGAAATCAATTTTCGTCAATTTCTGCCATTTTCCGTTGATTTCTATCGAGTTTCGTCGATTTTCTACGGATTTCCATCGATTTAACCAATCATCAGCACTAACCTCTTTGGCACCATTTTACATTTGATTAATCCGATTATACGAAATTTTAATCGATTAATCGCTTGATTAATCGATCAAAGTCCCAGCCCTAAAATAGTAATAACGACATCGAGAAAAATAATAATTGCTTGGACGTTGGTCAAAGAAAGTAAAAGCAGTCTTTTTCCACGTAATTAATTCGATATAACCATTAAGCTTGCCATTCAAGGGCAATTAATCCTTTAAGTCTGGATAATCGCTAAAACCTGATTATCTCTGGCAGGTCGTAAAGATCAACGTCAAGTTTAGCGACAACTTAATTGGAGGAAAGTTTGTGGATTATCACTTGGCATCGCTACAGACATTTCACTTCTCTGGGTTTTATGTAACAAATTTTTCAAGCAATGTTTATGAGGGTTGATGTTTAATTTAATAACGGGTCGTGGATAAAGTCAAAAAAAATATATAGGTCAGATGAAAGGCGTTTTTTTTCTTACTCAATTTATCACAATGAGTTTCATCACTTCCATCCAGGCAATTGACTTCTCCGTCGCAGAGAAGAGCCACCCGGATGCATTGTCCGTTATTGCACGTAAATTCCCCGAACCAGCATGCTCTGTGTACTGAAATGGGTATAAACAGAGTGTAATCAATAGCTAATCAATAGGTAATTTCCATTTTCATCTGTGTTTGATGATGCGAATGAAAACGACCTTATTTGAATTGATATTTTTGAAACTGATCCAAACAGCTTTTTTATTCGATAGTAATCAATGCATAAATGTCACAGCTATTGGTAAATTATTTGAGAAAAAAAATTTTTATCTATGAAAAAAATTTGTTTACACATTTTTAATTTAAGGTTAACCTTGGGTTTCACCCGAGAACTGCCATCACAACACAATAAACGTTTTAAAAAGAAAAACTAATGGGAGTTTTCAATTGATTTTTATGAAAAAATGTCGTTTAAAAAAATCCATTTGTTGTCTTTAACAGAAACTTTTCTATTGTGACAACGTCTAGGAGACATAAAGAACAATTGAAATTGTTTACTCCATTGCCACCATGAAGCGATGCCTTCGTGCTCGCTTGGCGTCACAAGTAGTACGACTCACACTAGTTAAAACAACTTACAACAATTCTGTTCGTCTGAATTGTCTCCGCAGTCGTTGACAAAGTTACAAACTGAATCTCCTGGTATGCAGAAATGGTTGTTGCATTTGAAATGCGTATACGGGCACAAATACGTTTCTGCAAAAACAAATAAATAAAACAGTTTCATCGATTACAAATCACTGCTGCAAACAGAGAAAAACATTAGTGCCTTTGCGGCTGCGTAATTCATAACGTATAAGCTTTCTATAAGGTGTACCATAAAAATAAAAGAACAAATAAGGAAAAGAAAGATAGTTTCATAAGATGAAATAAAAAAATCATCCCGAAGAATGACTTTCTGTAAGCCATCTGCAGACAATTTACTTTAAGGGTAGCATCGTTTGAAAGTTGTGAGAGAAAATAAAGCGATATAACACTTCAACAAAATGCTTTCTAGGTATTTTGGAAGAGGGAAATGTTTTGCTGGATTGCACTTTTAAGCCTCTTAAAACACACCTAAAGATAGAAGTGGAGTCAATGGAGTGAAAGAGTAAGAGTAATCCAATGTCGAGAAACGAAAACGAAACGTTGTTTGTGAGTAGAATTAAATATTTCCCTCAAATTGAATGTTATATTTATTAAAACTAATTTTTTTTATATTGGGGAAAAAATGGGGCAAGAGGAGGAGAGGAGGGGGTCGTGGTTGGTTTTCTCGTGATTTTCAGAGGAAATGGAGAGGTGTGGCAAAGAGGAAACAATATTGACCAGAGAGATCAGATGGTGAGAGTTGGTGGTGTAGAAAAAGAAAATGAGGAAGCCGTTGTAACCATGAAGGAAAACGTACTAGATACCATGTGTAAAATTACACGAGAGGGGGAGAATTTTGAATTGTGAATACTAAATGGATAAGAGGCTAAATGGGGCAATCTCCATAAAACTATAGGAGGTGAAGTGAGCCACTGAAATTTGGAATTTTTTGATGAGGGCTACAAATTTTGACGAAATTATTGTGCCAGAACTGTGTATACCGTATGCAAAAATAAAATTTTCAACTTTTCTAAGTTATAGAGCACTGCTAAAGGTGTTGAATGCTATTTTTCCTAGCATAGCATTAAACACGTTAATGAAATTTTATGCTTTTATGACCTTTTTAAGGATGGAAGGAATTTCAGCCATTTTTCAGACAATAAAGAATGCCAAGTTACATGCATGAGATTTCGAGGCACTTCAACCATGGCTTGTATCGCGATAATTTTCGCATTCATAAACTTTAGTTACGGCCCGTTTGAAACTCTTAGGTCAGCTGGTGGCCTTGGAATTGCAATAATGCGTCGAATAAAACCCAATTTCGCTGCACGGTCACATAAACTCGATCAGAAATATGGTCAGGGTTGTTTAAAATTGAATATCTTGACGAGTTGACGTTTCTTGGTCAAGGTCGATTCTCCGTCCACGTTGGACGGATACGGAATAATTTAATCCCGTCGAACCAAACATGGGATTCAAATAAATTGATCAATCAGTATCAAATTTATGGTGCGCAGCAAAACATGAGCCAGTCGACTCAGCATCAAGTCAATTCTTTTTTTCTTTTTTCTATTTTTTTTTGTTGGCAGAAATGTTTGCTGTAACTCTTTGGACGGAATAACCATTTTATTGTATAGGATTGCTCGCGGGTGCTGCAAAGTAATGAGCGTTATAAGCCGATAGAACGGCAAGGAGAAAACAAATTTCAACTTGCACTGGGATAATCAGTATTGCATTAGGTTTATGTATGGGCAATTGCCTTCGGGGGGAAAAATACGACGGCACAAAATATCTGCTAAGACGAGAGAGAAACTTTTAACGTCGGTATCTAGTTTTCCTTCGCTCGGTCCAATGCATCTGTCATTGAACAGGATGAAATTTTAATAGGAAACTTAAATCTGAATTCCACAGACACTAACTTAGAGATTTATTAGACAGTTTCTTGTTATTAAATAATAATATACAACGGATAAGTAATATCAAAAATGGTAATGTTAAATTTTAAATTAATGTTTGTAACTAATTCATGTCAGATTTATTTAAGTATAAGTCTGTAGCCGCACTTTTCTTTACAAAATATGATGTAAAACGCATCACTTTCAGAAGGGCAAAGTACGACACGTGATCGCTATCAGCCAGTTACAAACTGTGGGAAAATAAGAATAAGAATAAGTGATAAGGCATTTATATTTTAAAATTGAATGCAGCTTGCATAGCATTTTATAACAGGCAACATTCAAATATTCACACAACCTTCAGAAACTTTTTTCCAATGTTGTGTTGTTGTTTACCGTACGTGTGGTACAGTATGTTTAAAAATTAAAATATCTAACTGTTAAAAGTTTTTTGATTTCCTTCTACTCTGCTTTCATATCTATTTTGCCCAGAAGCTCAGGTTTTGGGAAATATAGGAAAAGAAGGAGAAAAAAAAATCACATGCTTACCGCAGTCGTGCTCATCGGATTCATCAGAACAGTCTGATTTAGTATCACATCTCAACATGGAATCTATACAAGTGCCATTGCAAAAAAATTCATTTGGTAGACATCCTGTCAGGGGAAAAAAATATTTCATATGTATTAGTTTTTCTACTGAGCTAGGAAAAAAGCAGAATCCTGATATCAAAAAAAATTATCTTCAATTTCTTGCTTTTCAAAATTAAAAAAGTAATATGCTCGAGTTGAGTTAGTTCTTGGAAATTCAGTTTAATTGTGATTTCCCAAGTTTTTTCTCTTCTATTGATTTTTTTTTTCTCAAAATTTTTTTTTCAAAGTTTCATTCAAGTTACATAAAATTTTAATTTCCTACATGTCATACCTACAGTACCTGCATGATCGATAACATTCCTATTTTAACATCATTTGTTAAACTCTTTTTTATTCAAAAATAAGAATAAGAGTTGTGAATATTTTTTTTAAGCAAAAAAAAACTACTAGAACAAACATCTGAAATTTATTTTTTTCTCGCGATGAATTGTCTCGGTCAATTAATTTCGAGAAGGTTATTATCTCAGCCGTAAATAGATATGATCGATAATTCCCCATTACTACAATCGCTACCCAAGCTGCACTTGTAATTACTTCATCTAATTTTCACCCCGTAAAACCATCATTAACTTCCTTTCAATTACTTTTTCCATTAAAGAAAAAAATTTATGTATCTCAATGGGCAAAATTAAGTGGGGAAAACTCTTTAGATTCTAAAGGATAGTAAAAATTAGTACACTAATTCATTAAATAATTAATTAATGAAGGCATCGAAAGGAGATATTTATCTAACTTTACTGCGGGATGATGAATGAACATGAAAATGATAAATACCACACTCCCAAAGTGACTCGTCGGCTCCATTGGAGCATTCTGCTACTCCATTGCATTTGTGATTTATGGGGATGCATTCATTTTCTATACATTTGAATGAATCTTCTCGTTGACAAATTTCTAGGTAATCTTCATTGGCAGTGTACGTCACTGAAAAGAGACAGATTTAGACGTTAAAACCATTTTATTAATCATAGGAAAACCACATTTATCACCATCAAATCGCAATCTCATAGTTTTCAAGGTTTTTTCTCTTTTCTGATTTTTAATGAAATTTTTAGATGACCTTATTATGTACTCCAGCACATCCTTTGTCAATTTTCTTCTTCAATTTTTCATCCCGACAGTATTTTTTTTGCTCTAGGCATGACTTTGATCTTTTATGACGGTATTTACGGTGCATTTGCTCAATGTACGTACAATGGTTTTACCACATTCGATTTTTTCATTAAACAATTTTGTTGAACTAAAGAAAAGTTTAAAGATAAGCTTTTATTAAACTTTTTATTGAAAACGGGTTTATTTATCGAGTTATTGTGTCTGAAATTTTCGCACAACGGTCAAGTGATAGGATCAGATAATAGTGTTTCGATTTTTTTTTTATTCTTGGAAAAAATGGAAAAACATAACGTTCCAGTTTCTTGTACAAGTTTGCAGCATATGGTTTGCACTTAATAGAAAAAGACCCACGGCTGAAAGAGAACTCTGGTGATAGACATCATTTCTCTAATCAATAATCCCATAAGACCTAAACTATTCATAAACCATAAACTTGAAGCTTAGAAGAGAATTTATTGCCTAATGTTTTAAAGAGCATTTACCAGGTTAGATTAGGCGAGTGTTGACTGAGTCTCATAAGTTATTATTAAAAACCGTCGATTTTTCAACAGTTTATTCTCATTTTGAATGTCATTTAGTTTTATAGTTCTCGTTATAGAACTATCAGTGAGAAATTTATCATTTCTCTGTTACAGTCCCAACTCGTTACTGCGGAACTGCATAGTGCGAACTCGGACAAAGTCCACGAGTTTCCCTCATAGACTCAATGTTATTTCAAACCGCTTATTGCGAAATTCGATACGTAATGCGAAAAAATTTCAAGTTTCGGTTTCATTTTTTGTAAATACGAATTTTTCCAGCCGATATGTAGCAAAACCAAAACCAAGACTAAAACTAAAGTGGCAGAATAAAAGAGAAGAAAGAGCCATTTTCACCAAAAAAAATTACTCTAAAAATTATGCAAGAGTCGGAAAAAAATGATGAAAGATACTGAAGAGGTATATAAAAATGGAGAAATTGGCCCAAAACAAAAAGTATTTTTAATTTTTTTTAAAAGACCCGTTAGTACGAACAAACAGCAGGACATTTACTTGTTCGTACTAACAAGTTGGGACTGTAGTTGTCGATATTCCACTGTTGTTTTTGTTTTTGTTGTTGTTTGCATTTTAAAAAAATCATGAAAACGTTCGATAAACATGTTTCTTGGTCTTGTTCGAATAAATTACGTTTCCGAGTTAATAATTCACCAGGCACCTTTTGTAATTTTAAATAACTTAAGACACTTGCTCATTGAAAACTTCTTGTGGTTAAAAGCTTAATGTGATGCACTGCAGATATTTTTTATGCTGACACATGAGTTTAAGATCTTAAGCGTGAAAAATGACAAAACCACAGTTTGTATTTTTTCTTCTTCTTCTTTAAGAACCATATTGGAAAACCAGTTTAAAAAAAAAAAGTTTATTTTTCAGTGGCATGTTGACCGACTTCAAAAACCATAGATCATTGTGTCAGAATCAAAATCAATCACCAAAGTGGTCAAGCTACTTCTCGTATTGGCTGATAACGATAGCACATTCCAGCCATTGTATTCGTAAGAATATAAACACGCTCGTTTCGTTTTAACGTTAATTCGCTCTTGAATTTTCATCACTCCTAGTCCTAATTAACACTCGAGTGAAAGAAAAGTTTTTGGAGATTCGAGTCTAACTGCGTAAACAAGGTCTTCCATATTACAGGCTTTTGCTAAGCTGTTTGTTAAGTGATTGCACAAACCCAGAATATTTAGACAGATAAAGTGCAATCTTTTTTAAAACTCTCGAAAGAATATTTTTTGTGAGAGAGAAATGTAATTTTTTCGGGCTAACAGAAAGTTGCCCAAGCACAATTCCAGCGCAAAATCTACAGTCTGTGTTTGTTTGTTGTACTGTCGTTTATTGCTAGCAATGAAAAAGAAGAAGTCATTTTGGAACTTGGCCAAAATAGAAACACAGTTATGTAATGTCTAGATGTTAGAACTTGAAAGCATGTAACTATAACTATAACTAAAGGGAAAAAATACATTTCAAGTTTTCATTCAAAATGAGGTCACTATTATTATTACAAAACAGACCTTGGCCCAATGTCACTCTTTGAAACTAGACAGCTAATTCTTTGTGCCAATCTCCTAATGCTGTCTACGTTTTTAAACTCGATTAAAAAAGTTTCAACGACAAGCGAAAATGTGGATATGGCATTGAGCTTTGTAGAATGACGCGCAGTACTCGAGATTACCAAATTTAATGCACGCGGAGTAAATAAGATGTTAAGTGAGATTGGCACTGTCAAGGATTTCATTTGCACACGCAATGGTGGGCAAGGTGGAAATAACGCGTTATCTTAAGCTGAAACTGCATAATCGGGGTAATAATACTTTAGTCGAAGTCATAATTCAACAGAAAATCGTCGACAATTTCCTGTATATGCTCAAAACCATGAAAAACAAACCATAAAAGCCAAAAACAAGACGTGGGTAGTTTCCTTGCAAGGCACGCAAGGACAGGAAATGGTGTTGCTTGTCGGGACGGTCTTAAGTAGCCTCGTTAGACTCCTAATTTCTGAAATATGTTTTGCGTTGACTATAGTTCAAGACAGAATTGGGGGGTCAAAGCAACATTAGCGCTAATTTTCAGTTAGTTTCAGCTAAATTCTACAGGCAACAGTAAAATGGTGGATTTCCTTATACCTTGTTCGCACTAGACATAGCTCAGATGTAGGCTAGCCTATTGTGAGCTAGCTTATCTTAGGCTAGATATTCCCAAGCTAGCATGTTTGCACTTGTCAAACATAAACTTGTGTATCCAGACGTGAATAAACGAGTGAA
>JAQFZO010002353.1:0-12388 GCA_034695885.1 Geophilus flavus
GGTGGAGTTTTTACAATACCGGAAATTTCCGTTAGGCCACTATCACTGTTTACATGGTCGTAATATTACGCCATGTCCATTCTATTGAGGGTAGAATGGTAAGAGTGAGTAGTGCAAGGCGTTATTCTAGCGACTCGGACAGCCGAATTATTTGACTGTCGAATAATAGTGCGTTTAGATACGTCAATTTGGCGTTGAGTTAGATCGGCAGTCCAAGATGGCTGCCATTTTCGAGTGAGGTCAGAATGGGGAGAATTTCTGCCCACATGCAAGCTCGTGTTCAAATTCTCCCACTCACTGGTAATATTCTACCCGTCACCAAAGGATAATACGACTGTCGTATTATCCTGTTTACATTGCTTTAACACTAATATATCGGCTCACTTGAAATATTACGACCATGTATGCATAGTGGCAAATAGATAGAGCAGAGAGAATTTCTGCACTGTTCATATTCTTCTATTAACTCGTACTATTCTACCCTAATAAGAATGGACATGGCGTAATATTACGACCATGTAAACTTAGTGTAAGTGATTCATATGATGACAGTAGCAGATCAGAGCATTTGGTTTTTCTCTTAAACCTGTAAAGACAGATCTCAGCTCTTCTTCCTTAGAGTTTGTGCTATGGTTTGTGTTTTCCCATTAAAGCCCAGGTACAATCGTGCCAAAAATTTGTCGCAAGTGACAATGACCAAAGTACACTCAACCCACCTTGTATAGTTTTTAATTTCATGCATTGATCATGCAATGGGTGTAACTTTTCAACAATACACACAGTGCCATTTATGCATAAAATTGAAAACAAAACGTAAATTTCAATGGCCATTCATCCTATTGAAAAGCCTTAAATTGATTTTTTTAGTTGTTGAACCAGCATTAACACGTTCCACTGGCATTGACTGGGTCGTGCCAACACAGTGGAAACATTTTTGTGTTGTTATTTGTTGTGTTTTGTTCGATTTTTGACTTGTCTGTCTTCAGCTTTGGGGCCATGCCTTTGTAGTTTTGAAATCGTGTTGTAACTTGGTGTTTAACTTCGATTTTGTATACCTTTTTGTTTGTCATTTTTTGGGTTGTATAACTTCCTGTTTGTATGATTTCTTCTCTTGAGTTTGTTTGCATTTTCTTTGTTTTGATGTCTCTCTTGACAGGTCCCGTATGGCTTTTGCTGCCACTGGGGGGACCTTAAACCCTGTAATACTACTAATACTACTCCTATTCCGAAATTTTCATTGCCACGTGTACGTACCATAATCTCAAATTTCTATCATTTGTGCCTTGAATACTTTTGTGAAAATGAAAAGCCGACATTGGCAATAAAAATAGAGAAACGTTGAAAATTTATCTAATCTGATACTATGAGTATTATGCTTTCAAATCTATACCCGTAACAAATTTGTAATATGTACTGTAACATATGGCTTTGAGCATTTCTTGTAGAAGCACTATTGTTCGGGCAGATGCCCGCAGTAGAATCGCCCTTCGCGGCCAAACTCGAAATAATCGCACATGAAAAGAAGGTAACATCCAAGTAGCAACACACATCCAAACACTGATTATCCAATCCGGTAACATGCTGTAATGTGAATTATGTTCAGTTCTGAGAGAAATAAAAACACATCTGCTCACATTCAAACCATAAACACAACTGATTTATTTGAGAATTTACTCTTTCATCTCCAAGACAACCAAAAATGAGTACAATAGGTAAAACAATAATAAACTAACAATAATACACAATAGACGATAGATTTATAATAATATCTTTAACAATTTGATTCCAACACTCCCTTCATACTCTTATAAATCTAGTATTTTTTCAAGCCTAACCCATTTACACAGAATTTGACAATTTTACTGCTCAAAGCTTTTGTAAAGATATCAGCTACCATTTCTCTTGTCGAAATTAGCACAAACTTCACCCAACCTTTCTCCACAATGTTCCTTAGGCCCGAGGGAAATGGGTGCCAAAATTGGGCGCCCAAAATTTAGCGCGACTAGCTTCACGCGCAAAAATTAGCTCGAGCGAAATATGAGATAAAATTCAGCACATATGTATTGTTATGCACATGAAACAGCACCAAAAACACCATCAAAAAAGCTAGAAAAGCCATGAGTCGAACTTAGGCACCTACAATTGGCAAGAATATTCTTCTATTTTCCTCGGGCCTTATGAACCATACTTTCCTTAGAAAAAGTTTTATGCGTGACATCCGGCCCAAACCCTCAGACAAACATACTGCTGCTCGATTGTCCGTATTAATTTTCACTGGTTGATCAAGCACTTCTTCAAAACCCATCTCACTGATCAAATCAACCATCCAGATGACTTCCCGCGACGCCTCGGCCATCGCATACAGCTCGGCTTCGCAGGTGCTCTGAGCCACGTTGTCCTGTTTTTTAGCTGACCAGCTCACTGCTGCACCTGCGAGCAACACTACAAAACCTCCAAATGACCGACCATCAACTGACCCGGACGCCCAGGAAGCATCTGAGTAAACTTCCATCTTTGCTCTGCTCTTGTCATAAATCAAACTAAAGTTTTCTGTCTGTTTTAGGTATCTGAGGATTCTCTTGGCCTGTCTCCAATGTGCTAAATCCGGAACTGAAGACCATTGTGACAAGTACGACACTGGAAACGCTATGTCGGGCCTTGTGGCGATTGCCACGTACATTAATCCGCCAATCAGCTCTCGATACATCGTCTCGTCCACTGGATTTACTCTCTCGGTAACATTTTCGAGTTTCGCATCTGTATTTAAAGGTGTGTCAGTACCGTTGCAGTCTCTCATGTCAAATTTGGCCAATAACTCTCTTATGTTTTTCTTCTGAGAGATTGCAACTTTTCCACCCAATATTTGTTGGATCTCAATTCCGAGGATATATCGAACCTCCTCCGCCTCGGTGAGATCCAATCTTGCCTTCAAATTTCGCATTACTTCCTCAATTTGGCTCAAATTTTCTCCAATTATCAGCAGATCATCCACATAAATGGCAATGATCAACTTGCCCATGTGAGGATCTCCAATAAACACACTTGGATCACTCACTATTCTGTTCAAACCCATTTCACGAAGAATATTGCTGAGAAACTCGTGCCACACGAGACCAGCTTCCGGCAAACCGTATAAAGAACCCTTTAGCAAAAAAACCTTTTCTTCACCAATGTTAAGTCCTGGTGGAGGGGACATAAACACTGGTCGTTTCAATCGACCATAAGTGTAAGCTGATACCACATCAAGCTGTTTCATTTCCAGTCCAAATAATGCTACTAGAGCCAACAAAATGCGAATTGTGGTCAATTTGACCACTGGGGCATATGACCGATCGTAATCTCTCCCCTGCACTTGGTCGAAACCCCTTGCAACTAGTCTGGCCTTAAATTTTGTCACTTCTCCTTGTTGGTTCCTTTTAGTTTTGTAAACAAATTTACTCTTCACGATTCTTTGTCCCATTGGTCGCTTAACTAACTCCCAAACATTCCTTTTTTCTAGCATTTCAACTTCAACAGCCATCGCCTTCTGCCATTCCACTGCATTCGGGCTACGCATTGCTTCACTGTAAGAAAGAGGATCAGGTACTTCGTCCAACACTTCGTTTATCGCTTCATAGAATTTATCCTCATCATCCTCCGCATCTTGAAACTCCTCCGACTCCTCCGGAACGTCCACCAACTCTTCTCGCTCATCATCCTCAACTGAGGCTTGTCCTTTTAGTCCTCGACGTTGCTTCTTCCGCACTTGTGATGGATACGGACCTCTTCCAATGCCGTATCGATCTGGGTACCGTCGAATCCTTTCTGACCTTCGAGGTACCTGACGTTCAACTTGCTGCTCTCCAGGTGATATTACTTTATCCGCCAATGTTTGCAAGTATCTTAAATGATCTTCTGGAGTAGTTGTTAATTCTTTTACTTCCTTTTCAGTCAAACTTGTGTCATCGATTGGCAGCACTGCAAAGTTTCTCTTGGTTGCATCATGATATCCAACTTTCCCAGACGATGAGGGAGGATCCACTACATATCGAATGTCGTACACGTCACGCAGTCGCTCCTCTCGACCCATCAAATTTACACCCTTCTCTTCCTCGAGGAATTTAACGTCCGTACCAGTATAAATACGGTCTGAAATCGGATCGTATAATCGATAAATTTTTGATGAGTCTGTATATCCCATAAAGATTGCCGGTTTTGCACGATCCTGCAATTTATTTCTTAATTTGTCGGTAACCCACGCATAAACTTTACATCCAAATATCTTCAAATGCGCCACAGACGGTTTAACTTCAAAAAATTTTTCGTATGGTGTTAATCCCTCAATCACCCGACTCGACGTCCTGTTACGCAAATACACAGCTGTCAAAGCAGCTTCTGCCCAAAAGCGAGCCGGCAATTGAGAATCTATTAACATTGCACGAACTTTATCAAGGATTGTGCGATTTAATCGTTCGGCCATGCCGTTTTGCTGGGAAGTGTACGGAGTCGTATACTCATGCACCACACCTTCGGATCGAAGATATTGTTCAAAATCGCCATGTTTAAACTCTAACCCGTTATCTGTCCTCAGTCGCTTTAATTTGTAGCCAGTTTGACGTTGCAACTCCGAAATCAAATCCTGAAAGACCCTTGTAACTTGAGCCTTTGTCTTCAAAAATTTCACAAACGCCATCCGTGTATAGTCGTCAATCGCTACCATCATGTACCTTGAACCTCCCAATGACTGTACTGGTAGTGGACCACACAAATCAGCGTATATTAACTGTAATGGCTCCGTAGTATTCCTTCCCAATTGCTGTCGGAAGGTTCTCCTAGCAAACTTTCCCTGTAGACATGGCTGGCAAGTATTATTCACGTATGAACCTTTAACATTCAGGTCTTTAACCACCTTGTTTACTTCCATATATTTCAGTGTGCGATCATTAATGTGTGCGAGGCGTCGGTGCCATGTACTCGCATCTTCAGTCCTCGATAACAGCACCGTCTCGGACATTGGACTGCTCGTCGACATGTTTTGTTGGACTACATCCAATCGATGAACCGGTACTTCATACAATCCAAAATGTCTGTATGCCACAAAAATCAAGTGAGAATCAGAATCGTAAATTTTGCAATTATCATCACTAAATACTGCCTTAAATCCTTTTACAGTTATGCACCGAATCGACACTAAATTGTTCTTCAATTCAGGCACGTACAAGACATTTTCCAGTGTAATTGAATGTCCATCAATCTCGATTCGTGCATTGCCTACACCAGATGCAAGAATCATTTGCCCATTTGCTAGGAATACTCGTCTATTCGTCACACCCGGATTTGAAATGAAATATCTCTCATCATTTGCCATATGGGACGTTGCCCCCGAATCTAGGAACCAACCCCCATTCAACGACTTACTGCCCCCAACGTTCATAGCTAAATTACGGATATTTCCCCCATTAGTATTAATAACTAATTCATTTACAATCGTACACTCATCATCAAGTATTTCGTTTTTTTTATCTAAATTAACACTATTGTTCATTTGTCCAGGTGAAGACTCAATTGCTCGTCGCTGCATGGCAGGTCCTGGATTTGCACCACCTCTCATCTGGAATCCTCGCTGTGGGAAACTGCCTCTCACTGTTGCACCTCGAAATCCACCTCTCGTATACTGTTGTGGCCTGAAGTCAGCTTGGCCACTCGATGTTCCTCCCATCGACTCCATTGTGCCCTGAGTAAACTGTGGACAGTTGGCTTGCAGATGATCCGTTGATCCACAAATCCAGCATCGTCTCGCACGTTGTTGTGGGTTCATGGGACAGTTGGGTGCAATATGTCCTTGCTGGCCACAAAACCAGCATGTGCGTGGTTGCCATGTAACTCTGCCACGTCCAAGACCTCGATTGGATCCTGGAAATCCACGTCTAGAAGCTCCTCTCTTGCTCACAGCTCCAGTTGATGTGCCATCCTGCACCTGCAGCGCTCGATCTTGGCTTGATCCCTGATTCACCATCAACCACTCAGTCTTTTGTCGCTCTTCTTCCAGTAGAAGCGCCTGTCTAACCAGTTCCATGGTGAGTGTATCTGTTGCAGTCGAGTTGTATATGGCTACCACCATCTTGTACTTCGGTGGAAGTTCCCGCAACACATATGAACAGATCTCGTACTCCTTGATTGAATCCTGTAGATTTTCCAAACTCCGACTAATGGTTTCAGCTCTGTCAAGATAACTCTCAATTGTCTCGTCTTGCATCATTCGAATTCCGGTGAGTTTTAATCGCAACTGTATCCTAAGTTGTTCCAAATTTCCTCTGTGTCGTTTCTCCAACTCATCCCACATTTTCTTTGCAGTGTCCAGATTCATCACGTATTTCACCTGGGGTAAAGACAACGTAGAAGTTATTGCACTCATGGCTTGGTTGTCCAGATCAATCCAGTTCTCCAAACGTTTGTCAAATTCATCTTGTTGTTCAGTTTGGGTTTTAATTGGTCGAGGATTTTCAATTGTCAACCAGAGTTTCTTGGCTTTCAGCCATTGCTTGACTCGAAATCTCCAGGTAAAATAATTCTCAGGAGAGAGTTTCTCTATAAAAGTAAGCCCACGATCGCTTACTATTGCTGACATCTTGGCAGTTCAAACGTTCCAATGTTCCAGAATTCGAATTCGAAAATGGCGTGGATATTTGAATATCAAAACAGTTCAAAACTAACCGAATGTTGTTCCTTTCCAAAGTCGAAACTTCACTCAAAACATAATGCAGCAGTCTTATTGAATATCCTTTACCAGTTATTGAAAACTGTTGGTAAGGAATCTAGGCCCATAACCTGTTGTCACATTAAACTGACTTGAAAGGAATGAATAAAAACACATCTATTTCTTCTACCCATTCACACACAACTGAATTTATTCGGTTTCTTGGTAGCATAGCAACAAGCTACTACAATACAATATTTCAACAACGTAATTTAAATAATATTCAAAACGCAATAATCCAAAACACACCATAAACCACATAAGATTGTTACTATTCTAAATAACACTGCAGAGCACTGTTATGGCAACATTATCTCAAAACTAGCTTTTAACAAGAATTGATACACTAGAGTTAACCATTGTGACAACGTTTATTCAATGTGATTTTACAACTGTCAATTACTGACAACATTCAAACATTCCTACAACCTTAAGGTTTCCTTGTTTCCTGGGAAGACGTTAACGGAAATTGTACCCATTACAGTTAATTTCTACTTACAATTTCTTGTGGTTCTTTGCATTGACCCACGAGACTTCTTTCGAATATTGTCGCATGTTGTAAGCGGTTATCAGAATAAGAATGAAATTGACTGCTTGCAATAATTCGGGAATAGCGAATTGCACAATATTTTGCACGTTGCTGATCTCCAAGGGATACGGACAGTCATCTTTAAAAGCCAACGTATCGATGTATTTGGCTGCATAGCTCAGTCATATGGAAACAGCTGGCATGCTGCATGCAAACAACGATTGAAGTAGAAACCTTTTATTGCTTCCTCGTGGTTTCGCCTGAAGAATACGATCTTTATGCAAGTGTCGCCACATGTCGAACAGGATGACCGTCATCCAGGAAATTGCCGCTTCACTGCCTGACCAGCCTGCGAAAGTGATGACGAAATACATCGCTCCTCCCGGTTTCAACGTGAAATACCGTAAAATGATTACGGAATAGTAGACCAGTAGACTCAGCATGTGGCAGATGAGCGGCCTTCTGTCGTAACTGCTTATGCGAACGCATAGTTTCAGGATATTATAGCAGCTAAGAGAAAAATGGACGATATAGTCGCTTCGATGGCAAAAAGTGTGTCTAAGTCGTAGAAGGGCGGTGTTCTGCAATCGGGGATGATGGTGTAAACCGAGCCGTCGACCAAATTCCAGCCGTATTCGCCCAGAGAAAAGTTGCCGTAGTCGTCGGTCCATTCGCAACCGAATTTTTGTCCAGCGTGTTTCGGTCGGTAAAGAATGACATAATTTTTCAGCATTTCATATTCGTTTTTGTCTAGTTTCCATTTGAAGGCACCCACGTACTTTTTTGAAGTCGGGACGCAAAGGGACGCATTCAGTTTTTTCACTCCGTCCATGCGTTCGGTAACGTTGGAATTGTATTGGACCGTTATCGTGATGACATTATTCCATGCGGTCGAACAATGTAAAGAATAATGACTTTCGCTGTCAGTTTTCTCCAGTGTTTCTGGTTGCTGTTCTTCTAAAAGATTAGTCCCGTTTCCGATCGCGGCCAAAGTGAGCAAGAGTCGAAAGATTGTCATTGTTTCCAACTAATGCTAATATTCAGTACGGTACCTTATTTTGTCTCAAAAGTCAGGAAAATTGTGGTTTTACGCTCACTTTAAAGCGTTAATGAGCTTTGACGTGACACAATACCAGGAATTACAGCAATCATGACCGTAACATAGTTGATGGTAAATGTGAATAGAATTGTGTCGCCATTTCCATTAATCAGATTCAGGACTTCAGTTAGTTAGGGTGTTGAAATAAATTTTAATACCCAGTATAATTTTTTACATTCTTGAGAATTTCTATAATACACGAGAAAAAGATAAAAAAATTCTTGTACATAAATGAAAAACAGAATATAGGTTGCCATTTCGTAAAAAACGTTCGCGGTGTAATAACTGGATAAAACCCATTTGGGAAAGACAAAGATCAAAGTGATTCCATGTCCCGATCATCAACTTGGAGAAAAATCTTTACCTGTAAAACACAAAATAATTATTAACCATCGAGTAAAACACCAAATATCAGCAACAAACGTACAATTTATAATCACCGACTCAAACTTCTGACTGCCGTGACTTGATTTGACTCACGAGTAACGTTGAATACGATCATCAAAAACTTGAAAAAAGTAAACTATATTTATTAGTTTTCATTTCCACGTAATAATAAGTCGCTTTGCATGCATATTTTATTAAACCACACTTACAAAATTGCTCGGGGGAAATTTCCCATTACTGGCAAAGAACTCGCTCGACCAGGAACTTCCATTGGAAGTCGTTATTAGTCATTCTGTCAAATTAAAACTTCAATTCACGCCACTAGGGAATTTCTTTAACTCGGTGTTGGAGTTGATGAGTCGTTTTAATAGTCGTTTCACGCATCTGCAGTCAGAATTCTTTTACCATTTTCCTCATTCTAAAATCTCGTCTTCAAATAAACTGTTATCATAAATCAAGTGAATTTCAAAACAATTGTTTTATGGACTCCATGTATTCGACCCCCAAATTCCCTGCTTTTCCCCCCCAAAAAAACCTAGATTTTCCCCCTTTTTTATACCCCCAATTTTTAACTTGTTTCTACACCATTCTTCAAATACTTTTGAACAAGTTCAAGTGGTTTTCAGCCATTTCTGAACGATTTTTAGACAAATTCCTTTTTCGAACTATTTTTACATAGATCTATATAGGAGAACGAAAAATCACTCGGAAATTGTTTGAAATCATTTGAAAATAGTTTGGACATAACAGAAAATCACTTGCAAATCATCAGAAATCATTTAAAAATTGTTCGGAAGGCTGGAAATCAATTGGTAATCATCTAAAAATCGTTCATAAGTGGCTGAAAATCACTTGGAAATTGTCAAAAAGTATTTGGAGATTGGTGTAGAAACAAGTTAAAAATTGTGGGTATAAAAATGAGGTAAAATCTAGGTTTTTTTGGGGGGTGTAAATTGGGGTAGGAAACAGTTATTGCATGGGAAGAAGCAGGTATGGGAAAATTCAGGGAATTTGGAGGTCGAATAATTTATCCCCAAAAAATAACTCACTGTTATTTTTGTTTACCACTTTATTTCCTTCACTACTACACCCACTCGATAAATTCCATCTTCCGCCAACAACCGCGGTAAATATGTCTTTTATACCAGAGTCTGCGGGGAATAACACTTTGGATATAAAACTCCCAAATTTGCTTTTCTGCTGAAACTCTCTGGAAAAATCTTAAGGGAAATCAATATTTTGACTAGTGAAATTTTATTTTTACCTAAGTTTCGGATGTGGAGCTTTGGATTAATGAGCGAAATCGGTTTTTTGAATTTTCTTTTCCTCTAATTATTTTTTTAGTGGGTTTTTCTATGTCAATATTTTTTTTTGTCACATTATGTGAACCTAATCTAAGAACACAATCGAGCTTAATGCTGTTTAATTTGGCGAACACGGTAAAATGGTTAGCTTTTACAGCGGCTTTCCTACCTCACAACCTCACAAGAAGGAGCATTCCATAAAGGAATTTAATTTCGAGCTTCATGCCTCCCCCAGGTCCTCTCCTGACGTTTATCCGGTGGTAAATCATTTCATCAATTTTTAATTAAAAAGATATTTTATTTCTACGATAATCGAATCATTTTAGGAGAAACAGTAGTAGTAAAAAAAAAATATTGCGAGTTTACACCGTGTAAATTAAAGTTAAAGATGTAATTTTGAGTTATTTATGGCGAAAAAGGGAATAACAAGTTTAAACAAACACGCTTTATTCGTTTTAATCCAATAAACCATGAAGAGCCATTCTTCAACGACACAAAAGGCAGAAAAAATGTTATTTTCACCTCGATTTTTCTTGCAGTTCTCGAGAGAATCGAGAAAAGAGCGCCTGAAAGAACCTGATTATTGGATCTGGGGTTTAAAGGGGCTTCGCAGTAATGGAGTTGGTTGGTTGAGTGTTAAAGTGATGTTTTATTCGTATTACAGGCAAGGGAAAATAGACATGCAATGGCTAAGGCTTTATATTCGAGAACGTTTGCTTGGCTCGTTCATCATATCAACACATGCACCAACCCAGGACAGGATAATACTCGTTTTTTGGGTGTTCTGGATATTTTTGGATTTGAAAATTTTGCCGTTAATAGTTTCGAGCAGTTGTGTATCAATTACACGAATGAAAAATTGCACAAGTTTTTCAATCATTATGTTTTTGCTTTGGAACAAGAAACGGTGAGTTTGTTTTTCTTTTTTTTTTTTAAAAAAAATAATTGGTGGAATGAATTGAATGTTTGTGGTTTTTTCTTTCAGTATCGACAAGAAGGAATTCATTTTTCTCATATTTCTTTTACTGATAATTCATTTTGCCTTGAACTCATTGAAAAGGTAAATATTTAAGATTTTTTTTTAAAAAAAATTTAAAATTTCTTATCAACAATTTTTTTTTGTTTTATTTTATTTAGCCACCAAAATGTATTTTGAGATTGCTAACTGAAGAATGCAGAATGCCAAAAGTAAATTTCTAGAATTTTTAGAATTTTTTTCACGCTTTTATTTATTTTTGTGTTAAAAAAATCACTAGGGTACTGATGGAAATTTCGTCGGAAAACTGCATCAGGAATTCGAGGGACATTGCCATTATATCAAAGGTGAAGATAAACGAAGATGGGAGAAGGAATTCGGGGTTCATCACTATGCCGGAGTTGTCATGTACACCATACAAGGTTTCATAGACAAGAACAAAGACGTCCAACAAGATGTATTTTTTAATTTTATGCAAAAGTCGACCAATACTTTTGTCAAGGAACTGACAAAATTCGAGGTATATCGATTAAATTATGCATAAAAATAAAAATACTAAAAATATAATTTTTTCTCTTCAGGATTTGATTGGGTTTACCATTTCAAGAGTTGGTAATGGAGTTGCCACCACGACGAAAACCATGACCAAAGGCAAACCGACCGTTGGTGACGCTTTTCGGCATCAATTGCAGTCATTAGTTGATGTGCTGCAGTCGACCACTCCTTGGTACGTTCGGTGCATCAAACCGAATTCGGTGAAATCGCCGGATCATTACGACAACGAACTCGTACAAACGCAGTTACGGTATTTGGGAATGTTGGACATTATTCGCATACGAAAAGAGGTGAAAAACCGAGCAACGTTTGTTCCGTTCGGAAATTTATTTCATTATTTATATCTCTAGGGTTACCCGATTCATTCATCCTTCACTGACTTCCTTCAAAACTACCGGTGTTTAGTGAGGCCGGAAGATTTACCCTCGAATCCTAAAGCTGCTATCGAGTACATAATGAATAGCTACGACATGCCACACATGGAATGGCAAGTCGGGGAAACCAAGGTTTTCATGAGAAGCAGTGTTTGCGAGCCTCTACAAGACAAAAGATACGAAATTCGATTGCTAATGGCGACCACGCTGCAGAAAAGATGGAGAGGTCATGTGCAAAGAAGAGGTACAGCCATGAGTTTTGATAACAGTCCAAACTCGTTAGTGCGAAAAATTTAAAATTTTGCAAGTTTTGGAAAATAAACATGAAAGAAATCGAAGAGGCATATAAAAAAATGGAGAAATGGGCCCAAAACAAAAAGTATTTTTTATTTTTTTAAAAATGTATTTTTTAAAAAATTTCGTAGCAA
>JAQFZO010002354.1:0-12381 GCA_034695885.1 Geophilus flavus
AGGGGGAGATCGCCCCTACCGTCCCCCGGATCTGCCCGTGAACAGGCAAAATACAAGTAACGCCCAGGCGAAATAAAGAAATAATGATAACTAAATAAATAAATAAATAACAATTTGACCCCTCATAGCAAATATAAGTCAAATCCTTCAACCAATTTAAGTTTCAGCATAATACAATATAAATTAATAACTGTCCAGCATAATAAAATTAAACTTTATAGCCTGATTTTTACAAAGAAACAAATCTAATCTTATTTGCAATTTTGTATTCGTATGGATGGAATCATTCATTTTAGAGAATTTATTCACAGATGGCCCCGACTGTTCTTCAGAACTTCACCCTCATCTTACTCTTAACTCCTTCTCCTAATGGTAAAGGGTAAACCTTTTGTGAAAGGGGGATTTTCTGACTAATTCTACACCTCTCGGATTGAATCAATACACTAATAACCATGTTTTTCTTGTCAACAGTATCGTACGGTAACTGGGTTTTTTCCAGGCCTGGAACAGATTTTGTTTTCAGGTTCAAAATAGATATTTCAAACGATATTATCGATATATTATCGTTTAATGTCATGACTCATGAATCAAGAAGTGGGATACACAGTAGCTTACAAACATGTGTTGTTGAGTCTTTCGGAATCCCCTTTTTACTAGTATTTTAAAATCTAGGCCGCAGAGCTGAAATATGTGCGCGACAATCAAAAATCGTTATCAAGGATAGAAATTTCAGAGAGACCTGCTCTCTGATGGCAACAAACCATGGAACACATGTGTTTTATGAAGAGGGAGATCGACAGTCAGCCCACACCAGGTTCAACCTCTACATGCAATAAAGTCCACTAACAACAACCAGTAAGTAAGTGTTATATCTATCTATAAGCTGATCCACATGTCATCCCTTTTCCCAAGATAAGTAACATTGAGTAACCAGAAGAACACATGTTTCCATTGAACTGAACTGAACAAACTTTACAATTTTAAATTCACTATTCCGCAGGGGCAGAAAAGGCATTTCTGATAATGCTAGAGAACTAAAATTTTAAAGACATCTACTATGCACCTAGACCTTGATTTCCCTAAAATTTCAGATTCTTAACTCAACCAGAAGTGCCCTTATCTTAACCCTTTCAGACCGCGCTCATAATTGAATCACAAATTATATTAAATTAAAAATGCAAGTTTTCTCTTTTAATTCAATATTTAAATCAACATATCGATAATGCCCTATCGATTGCAGTAGAAAATTCAATTTTATGCTGGAGGTACGCAGTCTGTGTGTGTGTGGTATCAATCGACCAACAATTGCAGCGCTTACCTGTCATGCATTCGATAGAAAATTCTGTCAATCAGATTTGACTTGATTCATTTATTTATTTAACAGTCCCGGATCCCGAAATTCCGCATAAGTTAATCACCCGGTACCAAAACCCGCCACGACCCACAACAACTTGACAAGCTTACTGAGAAAAATTTCTTTGTTGACCAGGTGGATGAATAAGTTTTATGCTCACTGTATACCTAGTTCAATTTATCTAAATATTACCAGGATATTACAAATACCTAAAGTAAGGGGAGGGGGGACCATGGTATGAACTAAAACCAGGATTCGCATAAACATTAGATAATAATATAATTCTTATCGCTCACTATCTTATTAGTTCAACACTATCAGAAATTGCCCTTCAGTGATGAATGAGACCGATACGAAGCTGACTGAGAATTCAGGCAATTTTTCAAGGTGATAAAAATACTTATAATTTTATTCGTAAAACGTGATAAAATTGTATTATTTATTTTATATCGTATATCACAAAATAATAGTTACTGGTAAAACCAGTACAATATTTAAAAAAAAAAAATTCATTATATTTAGGTGAGGGGGTGGGAGAGAGGAGGAGGAGGAGGATGTGAGGACGGATCGCATGGGACATAAATTGCAAAAACTATCTTCGTTTTTATGTGAAATATTAAATCACAAATGCAAGCCTTAAAACCTAGGATTATGACGTAATAGATGGTAATTTAAATTAGCATTCAGTCTAATCCACATCGGTTTAGGCAGTTGTTACACATATAAAAATAAAACTCAAATTATGGCGAATCCAAGGATTCAGGGTAACATAAATCAATACTGTATAGTAGAGAAAATCTTTTCTTAAAACAACTTTATAATAGAAAAAAATCTAAACTATGATTAAATATCGTTCTGTCAACATAAAATTAAAAATTTGATGAAATAAGTGATTGTAAAATTCATAGCCCTGCGTTAAAACAATTAAATTGAAAAAAAAAAGATAATTTTCATTCAGTAACCAACGGCCATGCAGGACGCTCTAGCTCTTCGACGTTACTGATCGGAATGACACAATCTTCATCGCCAATATTATCCGGAACTGAAAAAAAAAATGTAATAATATTAAAACAAATTAAAAATATAAATTAAAAATTAATCATTACTCATATTAAGACGTTCAAATCTATCGTAAATATCGTCAGCAGCATCTTCGGGTTTACTGAACCGACATCCAGTATAAGCTCCTTGTTGTTTACAGTGATTTAGAAATGCCCCCCATTGCTGATCCTTAGTTAAGAGATAAGGATTTCCTATGACGATGAGTAATGCTTTTGCTCGAGTTATAGCAACGTTAAATCGCTAGAAAATAAAAAGAAATTAAAAATCAGATATGAAAATAATTTTACGAGGAAAAAAATACCTTTTCGTTCTTTAAAAATCCCAATCTGATCTCGAAATCCGATGCCAAAACTTTGTACGTGCTTCTAACTGTCGATATGATAATAACGCGTCTTTCTTGTCCCTGAAATTCCTCCGTAGAGCCAACGGTGATTCCCGATCTTCTATTTTCCTCCAGAGCCCATTTGATTTTTTCAACCTTGAAAAAAAAAAAAATTTATAAACTCAGAAATAAACCTTCAGAATCATGTCAATTGATGCTTACCTGTTTTCTATACGGTGAAATAATTCCGATGTCTCTTGGTTGCACCTTCTTCTCATCCAATAAATTTTTAACATAATCCATCACGACATTTATCTCTTCGGGATTAAAAAACGAAGGACTTTGGTTTTCCTTCTTTTCACGACCCATGACGCCATGAAAGATCAAAGGGCAATTTTTTCTGGGAAGGTGTTCCCAATTACACAAAGAATTTACAACCATCTCATCTGCACACGCCTAAAAATAAATAAATAAATAAATAAATAAATTGAAAAAGAAATTAATAGAAAAGTAAACAATTACTATTAATTCTCCATCGTAAAATAGCTGATTAGGCAATGCCAAAATGGCTTCATGAGACCGGTAATTCCGTACGAGTTTCGTGAGGTAATACGGATCAAACGTCCTTCGATTATTAATTAGCTGGTTGCGTTGGTATAATTCACAGGTAGTCATTAACCGTTCCAAAAAAGAAACCGCTAAACATAAAAAAAAAAAAAATTATTTAATGTTCATAAAAAAATTTGTATTAAAAGGTAAGTCATTTAATTTACCCAAACTGTCACGAATGTACGGAACTCTTCCAGCAGTTATTTTCGATCTTAAAACGGGTCCTAGTTGTCTAGGATCCCCAGCCAACACCAGTGTTCCACCAAAGTTTCCAAATTTACCGAAATTACCAAAATTGGCATCACAGTTCAGTAAACCAGTGATTGGTATTAAACATTCGGGTTCGATCGACTGGCCAGCCTCATCAATAAACACATGGGTGAAATGCTTGCTGGAAAAATTAGCTTGTACTAATCTATATTGAAAAAAATCAAATCAAATCAAATCAAAAATTGATTTTTAATAGCAATAAAAAAATAAAATTACCTTCCACTGCATACTAAAGTCATGACTAAAATCCTGTAATTCCTGAGCTCGCTTTTATCCGGGAAAA
This sequence comes from Geophilus flavus, assembly GCA_034695885.1. Lineage (NCBI taxonomy): Eukaryota > Metazoa > Arthropoda > Chilopoda > Geophilomorpha > Geophilidae > Geophilus > Geophilus flavus. The sequence continues at coordinate 3,901 of JAQFZO010002354.1, forward strand.
TAAACTCTTTCTCAGTACCGTTGTAATTACAACATCTCTGTAATAAAAACAAACGAAATTGTAAACAAATTATGACTTTTTGCATTTATCCTACACTACCTTAATTTTATCCGAAATTTTCATCGCATCTCTTGAAGGTGCATATAATCGCATTATTTGTGATGGCGGTATGTGATCGAGAAGTCGTTCCGTTACCGTATCGCAAGCACTATTTGACGGTGCGCATACCAAAATAAATGATTTGTTATCCAAATGCCAAATTTGCTTAATTGCTTCGACTAAAGTCATGGTTTTTCCCGTGCCCGGTGGTCCGAATAAAAGATACGGTGCGGGTCTTGATGAGCCATTCAGTATATGTAAAATAGCTTGTTTCTGTTCGTTGTTGATCTGAATGTTTCTATCACAGGTAAATGGGCTGTAAAGTATCAATTCATTACAATTTAGTTATGTGTAACAATTTTTTTCTATAACAATTTGAAAATTACGTGAAGTTAGAAAAAATTGCATTTCGTGCGTATGGGTCCAAACATCTTGTAGGAAACAAGACAGGTTTGTGAGAAGGTCTCACAAATCCTAAAGCTTGATGCATACGACGAAGAGGAGTCCGACTGAATGAAAACATGATAAAAAACGGCATTCTGGGTATATAGATTTCCGAAAAACTAAAATTACAAAAAAAACGATTAATAATTTATTATAAATTTAAATTTTTTAAAAAATTAATACCTTTCGTCAAAACCGAGTGTCACAGTAGTATTTTCAACACGATGAACAATTCCTTCAAACAACACGCGTTCTTTCATCGACAAGTTTCCTTGATAATTTCGCTCTACGTAAACTCTATCCCCACGTAGAATAGAAGGCCGATTTTCACGTAATCCAGGCACTGTTAATTTGTAAAGATGTTTCATCCTATTTTCCATCTCCAACCTTCCATTGTCGATATCGTACGCTCGGATATCGAATTCCATTTGCAGTTCTTCGATGTGCAATAAAGTCGAAAAATATTCAGAATAATTCAAGTCGTCTAATCCATCGTCAAACATATCTCTAAAAACAAAAATTCAATAAAATTGTATGATATTATAACTGTTACGAAGTTTAACTTACAATATATGTTCTAAAAGCGATATTTCAGCATTAGAAAGATTTCCTGTCGTCGTTGGATCATCTTCATCCCAAGCTCTCAATTTGTATATGTTTCTTAGAACATCGCTAGGTTTGTGTTGGAACAGAGATAATTCATTTACAAGTCGCGAATTAGATGGTTCTCTATATTCATAGCAAAAAAAATTATTAAAATTAAATTTCGATATCGGTATAGTAAAAAAAAAATAAAAAAATAAATAAAAAAAGTTAAAAATTTACTGTGGAATATCTTTGCCATGAATAATGGTGACATGTTCGATATCAATCGGCCTTATGCGTTTTTTCTTTTGTCCTTGGGGAGTTTCTAGCTTTTCGATAAGTGTAGTCGTAAATTGTATCGTAAAATGACGAACAATGATAAAACTTGTTTCTTCCGCTTCCAAATAAAAATCGAATGCAAGCGGAATACAATAAACTCCAGCTTCTAGTGAATCACAGGTTAGGGTAAATTCATAATTCGTATCTACAAAAAAATAAAAATTAGTATCAAAATTTTATAAATTAAAAAATAGAAAATTTTTAATTACGTGGTTCCAGACGAGCGTATCTTTTATATGGACTTTCTTTCGTGACTCCATATCCACTTTCTCTTCCTTCAACATTCATTCCCAAGTCATCATGAATCGTGGCAATGCACATATCCATCAGAAAATCGACAAATCTAATCACAATCGTATGTTCGCCATTGTTTTCTACAAAAAATGACACCGATCTCGTCGACTTCGCGTAGGTTTGCAAAACAAACGAATTATCGTTCAAAGTTTTCAATTCTGGACACTTAATTGTAATGCCATATTTATCTTCTTCACATTTATGTCTAGAAAAAAAAACCAATACAATTTAATGTTTTTGCAAAATCTCGTCTCAGAACAACTATTTTCATACACAACACCTACCGATTTACATTAAGCCAAGCTTTTAACCAAGTGACAAAATGAGATTTTTGCGTCTTGTGAAACTCGTAATCATCTTCGCTGTCAAATTGTAGCTGACAAATTGCACAAAACGTTTCTTGGTCGACAACTTCAACGTTGGCCGCATTCCGGGGATTGAATCGTGGCGGACAATTCAGATCGCACGAAGGCATTGGTCGTTCGTTTTCCATATTTCCGGCAATAATTTCTGGTCTCATCTGCTAGAACGAGGTTCTTCTTTTAATAAAAGTGTAAATTAGAAGTTAATACTAATGAAAACCTTATCACAAATGTTTAGTTTCGATTCTTGGAGTCGTATGACACCTGTGCTACGACTGACGTCAACCGAAACTCAAAGGTTGTTGATTTTTTTTTTATTATTTGTGAAGTGATAAGATTTCTTTTAGTTTATCAGCTATTACCCTTACCTTTTTATCTGAATATCAAATTTGTAGTTCGTACTAGATGACGCTGAAGAACTAGTCGGTGATACTTCTAGTTTCTACGATATAAACTTGCTTGATTGTAATTACTATATATTTATACGTACGTAGGTTGGGTTGCCTAGTCACATGATTTGATTACATTTTTATACGTGATAAATGCTTTTGTTATTGTGCAGTGCTGCTACTAATCTCAATGTGAGCAAATCTGGAACTAATTTACAAGATTTGGGGATTTCCCTTTGATCCCGCGAAATTTGAAATGCTTTGCAACTCCCTTAGAGGTAAAATAAATTTAAAATAAATACGTATTTCTAAAATATATTTTCTTACTTTAACGGGGACATTTTTTTTTACAGTTTCTGATGATTTCTCTCATTATAATTATTTCTACACCATATACCTAGTTAGGAAGAAAAAATACCACTAAATGCCATCAAATAAAACTACGCTAAAACTAAGCCAAATGTAACTGAAAATTTATTTTGTATGTTGTTTTCATCTTTAAAAAAAGGAATAAAGTTCATTTTCTGTTCAAATGAAATGTGGTCTTTTATATTATCTGCACACACGAAGCACGTACAATCGCCTCACAATTCCATTTTCCAACAAAAAGCTATTGTCCATTTGTGAATTGGTATTTCCATCATGCATTTCGGTAAATTTATTCTGACATGAGCATTTTTTTTTTTTACATTTTTTCTTGCATTTACGTCAAAATTATTGCTTCCATACATGTTGTGTGTGGCGGCAAGGTCAAGGCCAACATTTTCCAAAAAGTGGTGAATTAATCTCTTCCAGGATTTTGCAATAAAAAACAAGGATTATATCAGATAGGTATCATGCGACGATAAAAATTTTAACCATTAAAAATTAAAATAATTTTTTTGTGAAAAATAATCTAATCAAATTAGTTTTTTAAAACTGACAAATTAAGTACGGTAAACATTTTTTATAAAAATAAATCTTAAAAAAAAAAAAAATCAATTTATTTCAAAAATACTACACCCCGAAATATTTCTCAACATTCTTTTTGCTGTTGTGAATACAATCATTAACACTCACACCATCATACGACGAACCGATCAAAGTTAAGGGTAACTTCTTTTCATCTAAATATTTACGAATATCTGTTATCCTTTGTGAATGACCCACCACATACTGTGGTATGCATTTCTAAGTGAATAAAATCAAATAAAACATTTATGTAAACTATATTTCATTGAAAAATACCTCCAAAACAAACACTTCTTGTTTAACGGGCAGTTGCATAATCCCTAAATGTTTATTCACAGCCGTAATAGCAGTTCGTAGCAAGAAATCATTGTCGGCTTTATTCGGTGTACCGAAAATCGACTCGAACCATCGACCACCCATCATAACCTAAACAAATTTTAAAAATATATTCATATTAAAAAATATTACGTAATAATATTAATGATATAAATTACAGATAATCTTGTTTTATCGTATATTTCTCCATTATGCTCGGGAAAATTACACGAGTCAAAAACGATGCCTAAAATATCGCTTTTTTGGTTCGACGGAACGAGAAAACCGAATCCTTCCAATGGAAGACAATTTCCCTTGAATTCCAGATTGACTAATCCTACCGAGACCGACGGAATTCCTGATAAGAGTTTCGACAAGTTCGGATGGTCCAAAATGACATCTTTCAGAGCTGGAAATTGGAAGTGAAAATGATTTCAATACTTCTTTAAATATTATCTTAAATGTACCCTTACTTATTACGTACAATGGGCAGGCAGACTTGAAAATATATGGTCGACTGTCAACATCCCGTCAGGTAATTTAATCTGTCATAAAAAAAAAATTAATAAATTATTTTTCAAAATTTTCAAGATTTTATAACCTGGGCTTTATCGCCGACAAATTTTATTGATTTACACGACACATTCTGTCGAACATCAACTCCAGAGTCTTTTATACTTTTTGCAATGGCTTCTGGTAATGTTTGAAGACCCCCTTCTAAATTCCACATTCTCCAAAATTCATCTTTTGCTTTCTTTACCAAAGAGTTTTGGGGAAGTAAAGGTGATGTTTTCTTTCGAGATTCTAAAATAAATACGAAAATAAGCTGTATTTTAAAATGTTATTTTAAATATTAAATTTTGGATTCAAACCGCGAAATTTTTTTATCATTCCTTTCACTATCGACCCGTGTTTTTGTTCGGCGTCGAAAAACGGTTTAAGGATTGTTTTGACGCTGATTTCTTTTGCATCTCCAGCGACAACTCCTCGACATAAAGGATCTATAGCGTAGTCTGCAACCTAATAAAAAAAACTCGTCATTTTATTTACATAAAATAAAAACTTCTCATATTTACTTCTTGGCCAAATCTTCGATGTGCGAAATTATACATGCTTTCATCTTCGACTTGTTCTTTCGGAGTGAAAAATTCTTTCACAGCAACAACTCCTAATGGTTTATTAAAAGGTGGAACTTTTCGAAAAATTGTTTTGATACCTAATAAAATTAATTATTATTAGTAAAATCATTTTTATAAACTTTATTTTTGTATATATCAAAAAACTTGCTTGTCGGAAGTGGATATAATTTGTTATTTACAAGAATGAGACGAGTTTTAGTGGACGGATGACCCAAAACGACGGGTAAAATTTTCGAATCGATGCCTAAGCTTTCCACCTAATGATGAAGACAAACAATACCGGTATATCAAAATAAGAAATTTCTGTCAATCAAGGCATTTTACGAGGTCTAAAGTCGAGTCTCCGCTTTCCCCAGCCGGCCGTATACTGCGCGGTCCTTGTTCCAGCAATGTACCATCTTCGAATCGACTCGAGCGTATCCAACCACCAACATTTGATGATTTTTCCAATAGTATGATCTGAAATGTATGACAGATGTAAATAATAGGAAAAATGTCCATTCGCCGTGAGGGAATGTTTTTACCTTTTTTATTGCACCTGTATTCAATTTGTTTAAATAATATGCTGCTGTTAACCCGCTTATTCCTCCACCAATAACTGCCACATTACTCATAATTAGATTTCAAGCCGAAATTTTGGAATTAGAAGAATGGCCGACCACGTTTGTCGTCTGAAACGAGTTGGACAAATTTGAAGCGCCGTAACCAAGACGCCAGTTTGAAAGTTTAAAATTTAAATTAATAAAGCTATAGTTTATTTATTCATTTATTTTTTTGTTGTTTCTTGTCTAAATATTTTAAAATAGAAGCTTAAAATAAAAAGAAGAAAGTATTTTTTTTTTTAAATCAGTGGCGCTCATGGTGACGATTTTTTACATTTGTTTCTGTCATGGCACCCGTCGCAAATTGATGAAACTTTCATAAACAGTATTCCCCGATTGCAGCATTTTGTAAGATGACGAGTCATTTCTAATCGATTTAGAAGAATAGTCAAGAGTAATCTTTCTTTCCTCTTTCCAAATTCCAGACTCATAACTCATTTAATCCCTGGAAAATCCATTTGCAATGTTTCATAAGGGAGGAGATGGAAAACCGCGGGGCTTTGGTTTCGGAGGATTTTCGCTGTCAAACAAGAAATCATCGGACCCTAATCTAGGTCCCAATGCATTTGGCGGTACTTCAGGAGTCACGAAACATGGTTACACGGCTATGAGTACCATCAGCCAAAATGCAATGGCAGCAAGTTTTGGAATGCCGTGTAAAAGACCAAAAAACGAAGAAGAGTCAGTAAAATTATTGAATTTATATACAACTTGAATAATAATTTATTTTCCATCACTAGGTATTTCGATGAAGACGAGGAAGATGGCAATCGTTCTAATTTGGAATATATTCCCGCACCGGGGAGTCCGGCATTAGAAAAAGCTAAAGATCAATCGGATAATTCAGATACAAACAGCGAAGAAGATCCCTTGGATGCATTTATGGCTGGAATTGAAGTATATTGATGAAATAATATATTTTCTTTAGGAAAATTAATAATTGATGTTTCGTTTTCAGAAAGAAGTTGAAAGAAATTCGTCGAAAAAGCCCGATAAAGCAAATAAGTAATCATAATTTTTCATTAGAAATATAAAAACAGTTAAAAAAAATTGTTTCCATTAGGGGAATTCGGGATGACATCGAAGGCGAAGATGACGAAGAATCGTATTATCGGTACATGGAAGAAAATCCACAAGCCGGATTATTGCAACCTGAAGATAGTGGTGATGAAATTGAATATGACGATGATGGAAATCCAATTGCACCTGTAAAATCAAAGGTAAGATTTAACCTTTAAGAAAAAGTAAGTACCGGTAAATCTGTAATTTACACGATCTGAATTTATAGTACATTGATCCATTACCGCCCATCGATCATTCGACCATTCAATACAGCGATTTTGAAAAGAATTTTTACGAGGAACACGAAGAAATCGCTAGTCTCGGAGCTGGAGAAGTAGAAAAACTAAGACAAACGTTGGGAGTCAAGGTTTGGGATAAAAGAAAATCTATGTGAAAATCAGATAAAAATATATTATATTTTTTTAAGGTCTCTGGCGCTGATCCCGCCAAGCCAGTGTCGAGTTTTGCTCATTTCGGCTTCGACGATCCACTCATAAAAGCAATTCGTAAATCAGAATACACTCAACCATCACCCATTCAAGCACAGGGTGTCCCTGTTGCACTCAGTGGCAGAGATATCATCGGAATTGCTAAAACCGGATCGGGAAAAACTGCTGCTTTCATTTGGCCTATGCTGGTTCACATAATGGATCAGGTTCATTGATAATTTCAATTAATATCGGCATGTTAATAATTTTTATTACTTAATATTATTTTTAGAAACCTTTACAAGCAGAAGATGGCCCTATTGGATTAATTTTAGCACCCACTCGCGAATTATCACAACAAGTAATAAGTAAATAATTTTTTTAAATTTTTGTCTTGCTAATTCGATTTTAATTTCTTTCAGATTTATATGGAAGCAAAACGATTCGGGAAAGTTTATAACGTGCACGTCGTTTGTTGTTACGGTGGTGGAAGTAAATGGGAGCAGTCGAAAGCGTTGCAAGAGGGCGCAGAGATTATCGTGGCAACACCCGTACGTTATTAAAATATTTTTATTTTATTTAACCTAAGATTTAATTAAATTTGTTTTCATGTAGGGTCGAATGATAGATTTAATCAAGATGAAAGCTACAAATTTACAGAGGGTTACATACTTAGTTTTAGATGAGGCCGATAGGATGTTCGACATGGGATTCGGTAAATCGATTTAATCTAATTCTAATTGAAATTGTGTGTTTTATATCTGTGTTATACCTCATTTTAGAACCGCAAGTGAGATCCATTTGTGACCACGTCAGACCCGACAGACAGAGTATAAAAATTATATTTATTATTTAATAAAAGAAAACTTTTAAATTAATTTTAAAATTTTTTTAGCATTGTTATTCAGTGCGACTTTTAAGAAAAAGGTAGAGAAATTAGCCAGAGATATTTTAACGGATCCTGTAAGAGTAGTACAGGGTGATGTTGGCGAGGTGCGACTTCGGGATTTATTTAAATCGACTGTTAGATAATTTACAACGATTTTTGTTTTAGGCTAATGAAGATGTGACGCAAGTCATGTTAGTGTTATCACTAGGTGGTGGCAAATGGAGTTGGTTGACCAAGCATCTCGTGGAATACACTTCGGTAGGAAGTGTTTTAATATTCGTAACAAAAAAAGCAAATTGTGAAGAATTAGCAAATAACTTAAAAACGCAAGATATGGAAGGTAAAAACATAAATATAACAAACTATAAAAAACAAATTTTTACTGAATTTTTACATTTTTAGTTGGGTTATTACACGGAGACTTAGATCAAATCGAAAGGAATTCCGTAATAACTGCATTTAAGAAAAAAGAGTTTAGTATTTTAGTTGCCACAGATGTCGCAGGTAAATACTTAATAAAAAAAACTTTTATTAATAAATTAATTGACGTATTTAATCACTTTTTTAGCAAGAGGATTAGACA
>JAQFZO010002355.1:0-12378 GCA_034695885.1 Geophilus flavus
GATTTCCTGCACACACACATTAAAAAACATTAAATTCGCATTCTAAATGACTAAAACCGAATATCTTACTTTTCCCAGAATTAAAATGACCGGCTGTCGACTGATTTCGGTGCGTTTAAGGGGCTCCATCTTAGATTTTATCAGTTTAATTACCCTGCGAGCATCAGTTGTGTGTTCTTTAATGCCAAACACTTCGGAAATGCCCAAGTGTAGTTGCTCATCAGTGAGCCAGGCAACAGAATCCAGAAAAACCTATTAAAAGTACAGAATGGAATTATAAAAATATACTGTTTGTTTTGATCGACAGCACTTCAAACCTCTAGCTGTTCCTGGTCTACATTGCACCGATTATTAAATGCTTTCAGAATATCTTTCGCAGTATTTGTCAACCGTTGTTGATCGTCTTTAGACACGGGTCGTCCCAAAAATAGTCCTTTCCAATAGCCAATCCAAACATTTTCCATGTCAGCAATAAAATTCTGCATTCGCGTATCCAATGTCCTGCGTGATTGCCACCAAATGACTCGATCATCACTTTTCATCGTTTCTCTATTATCGAGAATAATTAATTCAAACTCCTCTAAAATGGTTCGAGGAACTTCATCCTTTAAAAAAAAAGCAAAGAAAAATCAAATTAAATCCACTAAAAATTATTTTCAGCAAGATCATATCATACTTCTTTGTAAGTAGAATTAGGAACCATTGCAATAATAGGTTTCTTATCTTTCTGGAATCTCGTTAACACCAATGGCTGATTTACTAATTTTTTCTTCTTTTGAATATCATCCGGAATAAACGATATCTGGCACACTATCCAATCTAGAGAATAAAGTTTTAATATAAATTTTGTAAAACGTTGTATTTTTCTAACTTACCATCGGGTAAACACTTGATATTATTTTCGAAACGTGAGATTTTATCATCGACTGACGTCGCAGCAAAATGAAGTGTTTTGTAATAATTTGAAAGCCTAGCCATATTTTCTTCTGTATTTTCTTTTCTGGAATAAAATGATAAATTTGTATTAAATTTATAATGAAATCAAACAAATATTAAATCTTACTTGGAGAGTTTTTTCCCTAAATTTATAATGCACTGATGTCTTAATGTAACAAAAGAAGATTCACTCAAATAATAACTGCATAAAGGATCTTTTGGACCTTTCAGCAAGGACAACAGAAAACATACATTGGGATACAAAGGTAAAACGGGATGATGTGAAATCAATTTCAAAACTTTTTCCAGCCATTCAACGATTGAAACAAGCGAAAATTCTGTAAAAATAATTTTAAAAATTCATTAGAATTAAATATTTATAATTCAGTCGCTTTAAATGAAGTACCTCGATCCGTACCACGATCAGAATTGGATTCCTGAGTAGATTGAAGTATATTTGGTCTATCACACTGGTCGCCTACATTTCTAGGCAATTCCACTTCTTCCACTTTCTCTACAATCTTTTTCACTGCCCTTCTTCCACCGCGCGATTTTTCTACAGGTTCGAAGGTACAGTCAATAGCAATTTCTTCGACATTTTCATCATCTTCAGAGATCGCAATAATAGAGGAATCATCTCGATTCGTAACCAGCGTGTCTTCAATCTCGTCGTCTTCGGCTCTTAACCTTTCCGAATTGTCCGCTGCGCTAGTGGCCCTAAATCGACTGCGAGTTACTCGTGGTGCTGGTGGTGTGTTCGTTTGTTCTTCAGTTACGGTATGATTTTTCCGTTTGCTAAGATTTTCCTTATTAATTTTTCTCGGACCTGGTTTTGCTTCTCTACTTCTGAGCCTGGGACGTAAATAGCTTTGTTCAGATACAGATTCCACCGGAACACTATCAGTCAACGGTTGCAACAAAAAGTCACCAAGCTCGGGTTCGGCAGATTCAGCTTTAGAAGGCGTATCTGGATCAAACTTTGGCAATAAATTCTTCCCTCGAATTTCCTTTTTCTTAGGCGGTACAACTTCATCTTCGTTGTCGGACGACGGCTCTTCATGCTTTTGCCATCTGTCCAATATGTTGCGTGTTTTTCTTACTGGTGCATTGCATAATTGCACTGACCTTGCTGATCGATCACGAGGTACGGTACGGATTTCCTGATTTGCTTGATGTATTTTAATCGGCGACAACGGTTCTCTAGAAGCGACCCCTAAACTGAATTGCTCCATGAACTTTTTCCTTATCCCGTCACTGGTCGGACTGATAGGTTTGTTGAATGACCAAACAGAATCGACGAGATTCAATAGCTCAGTGTTCTGATTTTTGGCTAAAATGCCCAAACCGCACATACACTTGAGATAAAGCAGTTCAGGTAACAAGTATGCCAATTTGCTGCACGTATACGACTGTCCTTCGAGCTTTATAATGCTTTCTTCAACTAATGCAAGTGCGCCGGCGTAATTTTCTTGGCGATGCAATAAACGAGCAGTATTGAGCTTAGCTTCGCAGATCGATAAAATAGTCGAGTATTTCGTAAGCTTGTAGTGTGACAACTTCATAGCGAGCCGTGAAAGTTGTTGCGCACCAACCATTTGACCAGTGTACGATAGGCATTCGACAGTTAAATTCAACGTCTTTAGTGCCAATGCACGCAAAATGGGAATTTGGCATTTGGCACAAGTGCAGTCAACAGAATGGTCTAGATATTGTGGCACTTTAATTTGCAATTTATAAATTAGTTTGCGGTCAGCTTCGTTGAACATGGAGCTAGGTTTGTCTGATGTATTCTTCGGGTCTTCGTTATCCAACATGAAGTGAATTTTACGAAGTTTAGACATACATTCGCTGGTGTTATCGCAAATGACATCAAGATGCGCTAGACCGACCAAGACTTCCGACATTCTAAATAAATCAAAAAAAAATCAATGAGTTCTCTTAATTTAATTTAATATTTTTTAAACCTTACCTAATACCCAAAGCCAAACGATGGGTGGTATTAAATTGCTCCTTTAGAAACCATCGAGCCTCCCGTGTTGCTCCAATCTCCAAAAACAGTTGAACAATTGAAACAGTTGTATTCATTAGTGATGCAGTCACATAATGGCAAATTGCAGAAAATTCCTCTGATAAACGTAAAAAAAAAATTTGATAAATATAAAAAAAACCTTAAAATAAAAACATTTAATAATTACCTCCTTCATAAGCACCTTCGGTAAGTCTGGTGAAATATTGTATTGCCTGAAGAACTAATTCGATAGCATTTGAAGTCCCCCATGGTAAATTAGCCCGATTTATTTTCATTTCGTGTAAATCATCGGGTTTTCGCATAGTGTGTAAATCATCGGGTATTCGCATAAATTGACTTGCCATCATTCGTAGTTCACCGCACAGCAAAATAGCACGACGACCTTTCTTCTCAAAAAATGAATGATTCCAAATGTCACAAATAATCTTCAACCCACCATTCACCTAAGAGGAATATTTTCTTTTTATATTAAAAAAAATCAATAGAAACAAGAAATACGTACATTTTTAACACTGAAAGAATATTCTGCTAATGCCAGCTGATACCGCAGATATGCGTAAGCTTCGTCAATGTTATCGACATTTAACATTTTTAAAACAGCGTCACACGAATTTAATAGCTCAAGCACTTCTTTAGAATCTCCAGAAGAACACAAAACACGAATTAATCGAGAAGTGCAAATAACATAAGTGACGTGGTTGTTGTAACGTGATGCTAACTGACGACCCAAAATCCAAGCTTTTCTTTCTCTCGCGTCCTATGCAGAAGAAAATAATAAAATAAGCATTATAAAATTTTTAAAGACTCAATGAAAGTTATTAACCTGTTTAGCTAAAGAATAAATTTCAGCCGCAGTTTGCAATTGCATTAATATTTCCTCGTGACTCGACCAAGACGTAATGTCAGTAGTTATGATTTCTGACCACAAATTCAATGCTCGATTGAGTGGAGAAAATGTTTCCAGTTCTTTACTAACTGTCATGTTTATGAAATTGGGAATAGTATTGTCGATCTTAGAAGAATCTTCTTCATCATCGTCTCCTCGTCGCTCGAATCGTTTTTCCAGCGGTGTTATAGGATTCTTCTCCAACTCGACCTTCAAAAACACAAAAAAATATATTAAAAATTCACAAAAATATTAGTCCTAGATTAATTACTTGTGCAATGTCTTGATTTGCTCGCAGGTCTATTAAATACTGCCAATAGAAACAGCTGGCAAGTAGGATTTTGATGTCCGGAACGTTTGTCGAATTGGGTGAACTTTTAAGTGCGCTTTTCAGTAAATTTATTGCCTCTAAGCAACAAGCCTTTGCGTCCCTTAAAGCAACACATTAATAGTTATAAAATTGCCTTAAAATTATTAGATTTAACTTACTTTTCACCACCAATTTCTCCGCACAATTGAATTTGTGCTAATTCTAAAAACGTGATGCTCTTATTGATAGTAGCATTTTGACAGTTGCCGGCGATCTCCCTCATGTCACAAACGATGTGATATTTATCCATGTGAGTTTCAAATCTGAATAAACAATTAAGTTATCAAAATAAGGAATTTATAATCAATTAATCGTATTACCTTTGTTGTTTGAGAATTTCTAATTCCAAACGCAGCAAGTGAAACACATCATCAGCACTTAATCTGATTTTCTTATCATTTAATCCTTGACGAATTGTTCTTAAAAAAAAAAAATAAATACCAAAAATTTTTAGAGAATGTTTTACATAAAATATATACGAAGTACTTTTTTGTCGAATCGCAGTTGAAGCTTTGCATTTCATACTGAATTACAATCCAATAAGTGATGAAAACATTTGACAAATCCAAAAATACGGGAATAATTTCAGCTAAAACGTTCAAGCATCTCGCGTAGGCTTTTGTTTTTCGCAAACACACAATGAACATCGAATATTTGTTCTCTAAATTGATCTATAAATAAAATGACAATTGTATTTCATCAGCTAAAAAATGAAATTAGATGTACAACCTTCTGAAGTCTTTTAACAATTTCCTTTTTGTCATCTGCTCCTTTGGACCATTTTAGCAGGATATTACAGGATTCGTTTAAAAAAGGAATGGCTTCTTCGTATAAATTTTTGCAGTACGTAATGCTACCAAGATTAGCTAAAATTAACGCTATATTCGGAATTTTTTCGCCCGAAAAAATTTTGGGATGATCATAATAGAACTGCGAGAACTTTGACATGGATGATGCCGTTGCATGCTTCAAAACTATTGGAAATAATTTTTCATCTGAAAAGAAAAAAAAAATTTTGAAAAAATTGGAAAAAAATAAGATTAACAACTGCCTTACTTTGTGCTAATGTCATAAAAAAATGAAACAAATTTGTAAAAAGTGACACAGGATTCGAGGAATTTGTTGGTACATCACTGTTTTCATCTTTTACGGATAATAGGTGTAAATTGAAAAAGTAAATTAATTTCACGGTGTAAATCAATTCCTCATCGACATTGGCTTGAGTTGATGGTGACATTTCAGGTACAAGTTCCTGAAAAAGAACGGGAAAATTTATTAGTAATGACTATCAATCTTCGTTTATGATTACATTTACCAGTAAAAGTCTTGCTACGTCTGTCGCAAACTTATGTACGGCTCCATTTTCACGAGAAAACACTTTGCTGATGTTTCTTTCCAAGAGAAGATAGGCTTTCATAAACGACTTAGACGATCCGGCATTCAACGGCAAACGAAGTATTTCAAGGCCAAAGCGTAAAAGCTCTAGACATTTCTTGCAAGCAACGAGTGGAGTTTGTTGCATTCTACTTGTGGATAAAGTTTTACATTTTTCTAGCAAAATAGTCGATTGGAGCAATATTTTCGATGACAGGGGCTCGTTATTCTGCTTTTGCACGGCGATGGCATAGACACAATTCCATTTATGCAATAAATTCAATGGTTCCGCAATTTCACTTTCATGAATATCGGGCCATGCGTTTATCGTATCAATAATTAATTCGTTTAAATTGACTAAGCAATTCAATTTCTGAGAATAATCGCCTAATGCCGATGCCGCTTTTCCGGCACGGTGAATGACATTGTTTAAACTTTTTCCAGAAAGGGAAAGAAATTTCAGCGATTCCAGAAAATAAATACTGCAATCTTCAAAGTTACGATCCAGGCATAACTGGACTCCATGATTCCAAAATAGTAAATAGGAATTGTTCATAATTGCGTCCATATCGGGTGTAATTTTAGATCTGTCGTTGCCAATTTTTCTTTTCAACAAGTCCAGCAAATATGCTCCAATTTTAAGGCATTCCTTGCTTCGATTCTGTACGAGTAAAACAAAAGAAATTAAAGAAAAAATTAAATTAAACGGAATATTTTAAAGTACCGAAAGAACTCACCAAACTAATTGACACGTTTATGATGTAGAAAATGTACTTTTCTATTTGTAGATCTTCGAATTTGACATTACTCTTAAAACATTCTTCTACGATATTCATAATTTCACTAAGTTGTTTTCCAGTAACTGTGGACGATGCGGTTGAATCGGGCTTTAAACAATACCAACATTCCTTTAAAACTGTGGCGATAAATGTCGTATTGTCGGCATTAACATTTTCCGTTAAGTGAGCCTAAATTTTTAATGAGTTATAAATTATTTAAACTTGTCGAATAAAACGTGGAATTTGTAAGTACCTTAATTGTTTTAAAGATTTTCCCATTGCCGAGCCAACCTTTATGGAATTGGTTGCGAATTTCTGCATCCATCGCGTAAGCTTTTATGCCCACCTAGTATACAACTGAACACAAAGTTTATATTATAATCATTAACGGTTTTTTTTGTAAAACTTGCAATTGCAAACAAACTTACGAGGCTTAAGTGACTAGCGAAGAAACCCTATCATTAAGGATTAGTAGAGTTTCTTGAGAAAATGTCTTGGAAAACGCAAACTTCTAATCGGATCTTTGTTTTTAAACTGTCCGCCACGGCGGCGCTGCTAAGCTTGTTTATCCAATTTTTTTATTAATGTCACGAAAAAAATTTTTAATACAGCAAATTAATTAAATGTAACTCAAAAATAAATTGAAAAATTTATTTACTAATAGTAATAAAACATTTTTAAAAGCTAGAGACAAAATGTTTTTAGCGGTCCAATAATATTACGAGAAACTCGATTTTGCGGGATTAAATCATGTGTTGGTGGTAATGGACGTCAATGAACTGTCTGCTGTCAGTCGGTTGGTCTGTAGCATTTCACTCAGGCTCGGAATTTGCTCCCGGTGAGAGAGCCATCCAGCCTCAAAACAAATATTACTACTAAAAATGGCTAAACTAACCGAGGGCATGGTGATCGCAAGAACGCGAGCCACAGATTTAGAAAACGTAAAGAAATTAAATTGCTGGTGAGTAAACATGAAAACAAACCGAATTAAGTCTCATCCAAACCACTTAAAAATGTCATTTACCATTGAAATTGAAATAATATGCATTTATTTTATTTCCAGGGGCAGCGAACTATCAGATGTGAGTCTTATTCGAAAAATGTCCAACGTCGAAGTTCTGTCCTTGAGGTAAAAATTCGAATTTTAGCTTGAAACAATCAATTTAATATTAAACCCACGTAAATTAATGAACATCTTTCACTACCCTTACATGGCCATAGTTTATAACTCACAGGGTGTGGTTAATTACGCCCTTTAGCGTCTTCAAAAATTGTCCTTGAATCATTTCACCTGGTTGCTACGCTTTTATATAATCACCTACTAATTTGGAAATATTCCTCATTTATTTGCAGCGTGAACAATATCAAATCACTGGCAGATTTCCAATATTGCCTCAACTTGCAGGAATTATACATTCGAAAAAATCAAATTAAAGAAATAGGGGAGATTTGGTACTTAAAAGAACTACCTAAATTAAAAAATCTCTGGTTGGAGGACAACCCGTGCGCAGTTGGTGACAAGTGAGAAAAACACATTTAAGGCATGCGTGACCTTTACTTATTTTCCTTTGATATTCAGATACCGTCTCACGGTACTTAGGATGTTACCTCAACTGCAAAAGCTGGATAATCTGGGTAAATTCCAACTGAGTTAATTAAAGTTATCATAAATCATTTAAACCTTTCTTTCTTTCTTTTTCCTTTTTTTAACGTTAGTTGTTCTGCCCGAGGAACTTCGTGAAGCTGCTTTATACGGGCTTCAATTGGAGAATCCTGAAGATAAAAACAGAAACGATGTTACACTCATGTCTACTTCGACAACTTCCTCCTTTTCACACAGTTACAGATCTGATAACGAACAGAAGAATGCCCGAAGCACGAACGATGAATACGATATATTTAATAGCAACACCAGACAACAACAGATAAACAGACACGAAAAGCAAATGAGGCAAGAGGAACAAATACGACAAGAACAAATAAGGCAGGAAGAACTCGAGCGACGGGCGCTGCAGATAAAGGAGGAAGAATATCGAAGGAGGATTCAAGCTCAGAAGGAAGAGGAGCAACGAAGAGAGGCTGAACGACGTTCGTCGCAGCAAACGATGCCACAGTACGAAGTTAACTCTAATAATGCATGCACTACTAACGAGTCAGGTACCAACAACAAGGCCGATGAACAAAATGGGTAAGTTGATCCGAGGGCTAAAACAAAGGATTACTGGACTTGCATGGGTGAAGGTTGGTGGAAGATAATTTTGATTTTATCTCTTCGAATGGTAATGAGAGGGAAAAATTTTATTTTTAAATTATTTGTTTTGTCTTTTAGTGGAAGGGCAGGCGCATTGTTTGGAAGCTTTGGTGGAGAACCTTGTAGTTTTTCTCCACCAGTTGGTAATCGACCCGTGTCGAATCCACTTCCCGACACAAATGCAGTTTATCAATCGCGGCCTCACCCTGTAGAAATCTTCCAAGAAGAAGAAAATGCGAACATTCGAATGACAAACTCGCAGGAATCTCATCAGACGGTTTATTCTAATATGACGTCATCTACTCACGGACGAATTTCTCCTGCAAGGCCTTATCCTGTACGGCCTAAAACAAGGGTGAAAACGAAAATTTTTTATTTTTAGTTAAATTTCCTAGTATAAATTGATTAATTTTTTTCTTCCTAATACAGAATTCCAATATTTTGTCGGCAGTTTTATGTTTAATCAAAGAATTGGACTACGCAAGTCTCGAAGTCGTAGAAATGGCTGTAAGATGCCGAATGGATGAATTAGATGATTGAATGATAAAATCTCGAAAACAAAAAAAAATGTGATCGTCAAATTGAGGGTAGCATGAGTCCGTTGTTGACGTTATTATGAATATTGTATTCTAACCTTTTGGACAAATCGATGTTCTATCAAGTAGTGTACATTAGTTATTTTGCAACAATATTCATATTTGTAAAACATACTCATTTGATAATGACACTACATCTTACTCCTGTAGGCAACATCGTATATAACGTCATTACTTAAATGTTTTTGCAAACTATTTTGAAAAATACTGTAATTTACTTACAAGTACGTGTTGGTATAACCCAAAAATTAATCGACTACACTGTTTACTTACTATTTTTTAAAATTTTTTTTTAGTATTTTGTAAAATTAAACAGCAGATGCATGGGATAGGACCAATCTGTGCAATTGCGAGTTCTGCACAAAGTGCAATAAAATTTTACTTATGGTACTATTAAATGTTTTTATATTCTAACGGTGCTGATAAAGTCAGTGACATGTAGATAATAACCTTGGTTGATTAAAGAAAATTAAACAACAAACAGCCGTGACTCGTTTTGTTTATTAAATTTATTTATCGTATGAGTATAATAAATCATTCCAGTCATCAACGTCTGAATCATTGTGTTTCTTAATTTGACTTCGGTAACCTCGACTTCTATTGGCTATGACAGCCGTTTCGACCGAGTTTAGATATTCTAAAATTATGTCCGTCTGTTGATTAGTCACCATACTTATTCCGCTGCACTCCTTTAAATTCCAGTGGTTCTGCATGATAGAGAAAATGTTTTACGAATTGACTACTTATACGGTTACAAATTAAATCTTAATTTTTACGTCTCTCATATCCTGGATATGTCGAA
Organism: Geophilus flavus; assembly: GCA_034695885.1. Classification (NCBI taxonomy): domain Eukaryota; kingdom Metazoa; phylum Arthropoda; class Chilopoda; order Geophilomorpha; family Geophilidae; genus Geophilus; species Geophilus flavus. Next base: position 10,024 of record JAQFZO010002355.1, read on the forward strand.
TTAAATGCTCGATGAATTTATTTGGTTGCTGGATGAGACGTTGTGCTAGTTGCTGCAGATAATTGTCTAGTGGAATTTTCCTTTCCTAAAAATGCGTCGATTAGTTCTAAATTCGATTTTATAATAATAAAAGGTTTGAGCTAACCGCTGTTTCACATGTTGGACCAATTGTCAATAAAAGAATGCATACACATTCTGCATAAAGCGGAAATTGGTTTTTCTTTGATAGCAAAAAATCCAAAAAATATTCAACGAGAGCAGCTGGCAGCAGACCACAGACGTATAATTCTCCTATAAACCTACAAATTAATGATCATTTTGTTTCAAAACTATACTTTTTTAAATTACAATGGAAAGGTCACCTATTTAAACGTTTATATTTGTTCCAACTTTCCTCTAAATCATCGGAAGGAATTACATTCTGTGACAAACAGCCCATTAGTAACTTCATAAATTACTACCGCGTGTAAAAATAGAATCGGTCAATACTTTTATCACTTCCTTTTGTAATTCTTCTTGACATTTTCCCATTAAATACGACGGAATATTGTCTGCTATAAAATGCCACTGAGTTGTTTTAGCAGCATTTCCAATTAAGTAAGCCAAAAATCCCGGCATTGCGGAACTCATGTTATCTGACGACATTGCCTAAAAATAAACACAATGAATTTTTAAAAAATTTATAAAGGATAAATGGTGTCACTCACAAGATCCATAGCAGCATCGGTAATAAAGTTGACGTTGTTTATGCGGATGGGAAATATCTTGCATAATTGTTGTGCTTTGTACGAGGCATTAAACTGAGTGACTAAGGTCAGGTATTTTTGTAAACTGTTTTTCAATTCCTAAAAATATATCACTCATGTATAATCAAACACAGAAAATAAATTTATTTATTTTACTTTGGGTGACATTTCAGCCTTGATTTTGCCTCTGACAGAGTCTGAGTTTTGTTCGTATTTAATATCAACCGTCATAGAGCCTTCGGTATCATAACTGTCCCTCTGCAAGGATAAAAACAATCAATAAACTAAATTTACACATTTATAGTGAGTAATTATTACTTACCATGAATTGATAATTGGATCTATACATGTCAGAAATTAAAAAATTTTCCAACATTTTATTACTTTGAAAACTGGAAGATTTCTGCTCCTGAGAACTGGAAGGTTGCATTTTTTTGTCCACATGTATCGTATAAGTAAGAGTGGTTCTGTATCCTTCTAATTCATGGGCCAGATCTTTCGATTTACTGTTTAAATCCTGTACGCATTTCTTTACGCCACAAGTTGCATTGTAGATAGAAATCGGGCTCGCACGATTCACATTATCACCATCGTTCCACCTAGACAATAAGTAATTAAATATAGTTTTATTTTTTAAATTAACGCATGTGTCAAGCTTAATTAGCAACACAATACTCACTGCACTAAAATTCGTTCAGCCTTGACAATATCTTGGCTAATGTCTTCCGTCCTTTTAAACGCCTTCTGTTTACTGAGGTCAAATTGCTTAGCCAGTTGAACGTCTTTTTGTTTCCATTCCAATGCCTCCTTGTGAAGTTTTCGCAATTCTTGCAACAACTCGTCTAAGCGATTCACTTCAGTCTTCAATTCGTCAGTGACTTGGGCGCGACTTTCACTCAAAGTGTATATGATGTGGCTGTTTCGATTCAAGTGCTTAGTCCTCAAACAACTCCCACAGATTGGTATTTTGCATATTCCACACCAGTGCTCAAACTGTTCGTTGTGTGTTTCGCACACTGATTTATCTTCTACTTTAAACTGAAATTTTTTTTCAAAGAAAATGTATTACTCAGTATTCTGCAGAAAAAATGAATTTTAAATAACTAAGATACTTACTGTATTTGCTGGAATGACTTGGAGTGTGATACCTGAATTTACGCTGAGTGTAATTGAACCTGCCTAGAAAAAAAAAAAGAATGGAAAAGTTGAAGCAGGAAGTTGTTAAATAATTTTACAACTGACTACCGCTACTTGTTGCTTTGGAAGAAGGGTGTTCCTTCGAGTTTGAAAAAATTCTTCTACCGTAGCAGCTTTATCCTAGATAATAATATTTACAACAACAAAAAAAAATTGAATTAATTTTGTATTTTCTCAGAACAGTGGCATACCTGTAAATTCTTAGGATTCAGCTCAAAATCTGGGTCAAAATAATAATCATCAATTAAAAACAATTTCTCAGTCTTTTAATTTCATTTCCTGATTAGAAATTACCTGATTGCTGTCCACTCAATGACTGCACTTCACTCTGACTTTCCACAACAGCAGGTGTTGGCTTTGTTTTGGAAGGAACACAACCCATAAAAAAGAGCTCACAAAAAAAACTCAACAT
>JAQFZO010002356.1:0-12378 GCA_034695885.1 Geophilus flavus
GATATCTATTGCAGTTGTATTGAGCATTACAGCGGAGCATTCCTGAGCGAACTATACACTTCTTTATGCGTTGTTGTTGTTGTCATCGAGTGCTTGGTCGGGAGCTAATATCAAAAAATAAATAAAATTGTACGTTTTAAACCAAACATGACGATAGAAAATTGTAATATAGGCAAAATTAGTACGAATGACGATTCATTCTTGATCGATAAAAAGTAAAAACTACCGTAGCCGTTATTTGAACGACGAACGAAATTCGCCAATTTTATAATTTTCAACTACCATATACATAAAATGACAAATAACATTACGCCACACTGTTAAATCTATACTAGCCTGTACTTAATCACCATTAGCCGCTTCCACATTAGCAGCACCAGCATCATCGTTAGTAATGTCTTCGTCGTCTTCATGTTCAATAGCGTCTACGTCTAAGTCTTTTGGCTTCTCTTCCAGCTCTTTTTGAAAGCGTTGTAACACCAACTGATCGGATTCCGTTATCTTGTCCGATCCTGACGATCCTGACGTTTCCGATCCACTATTTTCCGACTGAGATCCACCGTCAGAAACTGTAGAAAGTGTAAAACGACGAATTTTATTAAAAAGCTACTGGAAAACTACATGTTCTGGAACGACGATCTTCATTATCACTCATTATAAATTGAATAAATCGAATCTTCTGACGTGCTAGTGCTAGTGCTGCTCTGCCGAACACGTCTAATTTCTTGCATTTTTATACTAAAGGATCGCTGCGCAAACGAAATGCTCATTCAAATGCAAATTTTTTGCGAAATTAAAACTAAAAAAATTACGTAGAATTATGTGTACAATAAAACTGGTACAAAACTTTTACAATAATAATTACTGTTACAAAGAATTTCTAGGGACGATCAATTGATAAGTGTCTTTCACTCATTTACACGTTTTGTAAAATTTTATTTTAAGTACGGAATAAGTTGACAAAAATTCTCAATAGATGGCACGCATCAGAAAAGACCATGGAAAAAAACCAAACGATATGATCACATCGTGGATGCACGACAAAAAATATGATTTCAGTATGTTTGAGGCTGAGCTGCTACACAGAGAGAGACAGGACATCAGGAAAGTCGTAGACACACATGAGAGTTATTGGAATTTTCCCCTTTTTTCATTTTTTCATGTTTAATTTAAATAAAAACATTTTTTGTAAAAGAAAAATTGTCATGTACTTTAATAAGAGAATATTGAAACATGAGTTTTAGGTGAAACTAAAATAGGTATAGTGTTATTTCTCAAGAATGATAAGGCTAACAGTCGGACGTTTTTGGATCAGAACAGAGTTGTTAAGTTTGTTTTTTCAAATTTGCCGCCGCTGTGTGGTGTCATTAGCTGCCGCCAGTGGAAACCATCACTTTGAAAAGAGAGTAAGCCACCGTTTCACTCGAGGGGGTGGACATTCGAGTAAATCTCGTACACCCAAAATTTATGATTTACTAATCCAAGTAAATCCAATCTTGGACTAACATAATGTTAGTCCAAGACTAACATTATGTTAGTCCAAGATCCAATAAATCCGAATAAATCCGTAAATCAAAGTAAATCTATACATTTATTGGATTTACTTTTAGTAAATCTCGTACACCATTTTGCCGATTGTCGGCCCCCTCGGAAAATACTTGATAAATTGAAAAATGAATAAAACTTATCTCTATTTCTCAAATTTTGCATGAAAAAATAAATAAACACATGGAAAATCAATAAAAATTATTTTTATTTCTAAATTATTGCATGAAAAAATAAATAAAAATCGATGCGAGTTTTACAGCAAGACAAATACATTTCTCGCGGTTACATCATGATTTTCATCGGAACCGAGATAGAAGTTGGAAGTTGGAATAGTTGGAACTCATCACCTGGTTTTCTTACGTCATGTACCGTCGAGAATCGGAACTCTAAACTGCGAGGAACTTTGATCTTGAAAATCCAAATTTTTGTGTTACGGTAAATGATAAAATTAATTCGTCTAATATATGTATTTTACGTACGACTCCGTGTGTCTGTCTCACTGAAATTGGATTGGTTAATCAAGATCACGTTTTAATCGTGGAGTATCCACGGGAACCAGCTAGTTTTGTTTTAAATTTGTAAATAGGATAATAAATATATTTTTGTGTTGTGGTTTTTTTTTTAAAAAAAGAAGAACCATTGAGAAGAAGAAGTGGCGCGAAGCGAGAAGAGTGCGGCCTGGCTGTGAAAACGGTAGGATGTATACAAAAAATTGAAAATTAAAAATTCAAATACCCCAGCTGGCAAAAAAGAAATGAAGAAAATGGAAAATTAATATAAAATAGTGTTGGAACCACGCTCGGCGACTTCAGCGACTTCTCCTGTTCTTGGATAGTGGATAGGGGATATGTTAACAAGGTCGACAGTAATTTTCATTTATGTATACTGTATCTCCGAACTGAAATTATTATTTTTAATATTGTAGCGAGTAACAGAGATGAGTAAATCTCGAGATAAATCTAGGACGTGAGCCACCGCATTGAGTCGAGGCATGGCGCCATCTTGAGCTAAAAACTGAAATCTAATGACGCTGAAAAGTAACTTGGTGCCAACACACTGGTGTTCACACTGACGCTACACGCACGCGTACGAGTGTTTGATTGGCTGTCGGGGAGGCGACAGCCAATCAAACACTCGTACGCGTGCGTGTAGCGGCAGTGTGAACACCAGTGCGATGGCACCACATTAAAACATTAAATTTTGCCCCAAAATTAATATTGTTGGTATTACAAAACTTAGAATTAAGTAAAAACTGAATTTGATTTCAGAAAATTTATGTAAAATAAATATTAATTTTTTTTAACATTTTCTTTACTCCTAGTAAAGTTTGCATGACAATTTATTTTCCTTATATTTTCTCATAATATTAATGTATTATTTTATTCTAATTAAGCATCACCTTTTAACTTTAACCATATCCTCTTCATCCTAACCTGAAATACAATATAACAATGGTGTACAGGAGACCATGATGTACAGAAACCTCTGAAATCAGGCGTTAAAGCAAACATCGAAGCAATACCGGAAAGAAAGTGAGGAAGTGAAATCGCGATGAAATGTGTGGCAAATGTTCTCCTAGACTAGAAAAACAAGGCCTGCTCGTCTTATTGGCTATTTTCGATTGAGGAGATGACCAAAAATTTGAAGAAAATAATTCTTCAGATACGGTACTATGAAGTTTAAAATTTTATTTACGATGCAAAATCACCTCATTTTTATTGTTTTATCACTGTTGTGCCCGTGGTTTTATATTCGTAGGAAATTGAAGCGAACTTGAAAGATATTTCGAAGGCAAAAAAAGTTATTTTATATACTTGTTAGGAAGAATAGATAAAACATTTGGTCGCCGGGGATAATCGATGTACTAAAGGGAGCAGATAAAAGTACAGTGAGATAAATAAATTAAATTCATAAGTCTTGTAAAATAGACGATTAATTCAATTTTATTTTTTATTTTAGTATGAAAGATGAAGCGATACGAGCTAAACAACTCCGGTATTGCATCGACGCTAGTGAAGTTTTTTACGGAAATGTAAAGGAACTTACGTTTGATGATGATATTTTTCGAACCAATTCTTCAATACATCCCAGAAGATCCCAGGTACAATTTTTGTTAGATTAAAAATTATTTTTGTCTGTTATGATACTAGTAAAAATTGTCCTAATTGAAATCATGTGATTTTTTGATTAGATTAAAGCGATTAATATTATATTTTAAAAACTATTGGTAGTTTGTGTTATAAATTCGTTTCTCTTATCAGATTTCAGAAATGCTACTGCTGAAAAAGTTGCAGCGATGACAACTGAACTATTTACACCGAACCAGGAAACGTCAATTCACATTATTCAGAATGCATTCGGACGTCGGTTTCTGTTATCCGTGTTATTATTCGAAAAAATGATGGAAATTATCGATCCAAATAATTGTTTAGATTTGATTCATTGCAATAACATTCAATACCGTCCAAAAACTCGAGAAATTCATTTACTGATTGATTTAACTGAATAAATAACTATTAACAAACACTTTATTCGATATAAACAATTTCACATTATTCACATAATGTAAAAAATATCACTAGTTCTATTTCTTCTTCTTTTCTTCTTCGTTTAAAGCTTTTTCTAATAACGCCGATTGAATCCCAGCTTTCTTCAATTCATCTATGAGTTCTCCACTCTGGTGCATCTGTAGTAATATGTCACAGCCTCCTACAAATTCTCCGTTAATAAATACTTGCGGGACGGTAGGCCAGTTGGAATAATCTTTTATTCCTAAAATAAATAAATAAATAAATAATCATTAATAATTGCATTTTCTAGCTGTCTTTTAAATTTACAAACCTTGTCTTAGACTTTCATCACTCAAAACATCATGACTTTGATATTTAACTCCATGCATCCTTAAAATCTGGACGACTGCATTACTGAAACCGCATTTTGGCTCATCGGGGATTCCTTTCATGAAAATTACGACTTTTTCCTTCTTTACCAAACTGTCGATGTGTTCTTTACTGCCTATTTTAGCATATAGTCTTATCTGGTTGATTAAAACTCTGGAGGAGAATCCTGCTAGCCGATTTAAACTTGTATTCATCGCCATTCGCATTCATTCACTTCACATAAAAATTAAATACCAAAAAATAGGCCAAACAATTTTAGTTTTGATGTCGTCCGCTAGAGTTCGCATGGAAAAGTAAAAGCATACGCCACGACGTCACGAATTTTACTAAAAGGCGGTAAGATCGATGGAAGATCGATGAAACAGTAAAGAAAAAAATGCAAATTATTTATTGACTAGTAATCGAATTTTATTCTTTTATTTTCTAGTATCAAATTGGCGATCGGATTATTTGGTTTAGAATCAATGGCGACTCGAAAACTTATTTATGTATACATGAATTAAGGCAAGTAAGCATAATTATATTACAGTGGAATTCAATCTTCACTTGTCCAGGCACAATCATTAACAACAACTTTCATCAACAATCACATCACATAAATCCTCATTCTATGATGCTCAAAAATAGAAAATAGGAATTAAAAACAAGTGTAAAAATATTAAATATAAAATTTGAAAATATAGTGCGTTAATTTACTATATAAATGATAATAATTTATAATTTTTTTAAGTAATCTCAAGTTATCTGTCCATTCCCACACTGTTCTGCGGATGGAATTGTGGATTTTTATCCAAATATTCACGCAAACGTGTCGGATAGTCGGTCATTACACCCGTAGCCTTTAGCTCAAACGCTCTCTGGAATTCCTCTTCCTCATTTAGTACCCATAAATAAGTCTAAAATTAAAAAAAAAAAACGGGAAAATATATGCATAAAATCATACACAAATCACGTTTATAAAAATTTTACTTGGATTCCTCGTTTACGTAAATGTTCGAAAAGTGATTTTCTCATTAATAATCTGAGCAAAAACAGAAATAATTTTAAAAATACATCTAAAAACTATTAAAATGACGAAATCTTACTTATCTAAGATCCATATGACTAATTTATAATGAAATTGTTGATTGTAAATACTCTCTGCATTTCTGAATGAAAAAATAACAGTTTGAAAATCCCTCATTAAAAAAAAAACACAGAAACTTCTTACTTATAGATTATACTAGGCATAAAAACCTCCAAACAAGATTCCCTTAAGGAAACAAATGGCAAAAGACCCGTATACGTCAATAACAACAACTGAACGACTCGTTTTGATGAAAATAAAACAGGAATGTGAGGATTCTGCAAATAGATATCGATTTAACCGATCTATAACAAAATACCGTATATAAAATTCTTGTCAACAAACTAACGTGATTGTAACATTTTTTAGTGATTTTATCCGATGCATTTCCCCAAACCGTAATATGTTCCCTTTTGTATTGCATAACCAACTCGGACACCTAAAAATACATAAAAACATAAAAATTTACAACATAAAAGATCTGAATTATGTAAATATATTGCAACCTTTTCTATAAGTTGATCATTATTCGTCTTAATATCAATATTTATAGGAACAGCCGGAAACTTTTCAAAAACATCCTTCAAAAGTGGAATTTTTCTATCCACCTGCCCTTTCGCCTTCATTTTTCCTATTAAAAATTCAAGTAAAACATCAATTATTGATTTTTTATTTATTTTTTTTAAAATCCAATTTCAGGTGATACCGAAATCGAAGTCGATGGGAATTTCGTTTTTCATTAATGGAAGCTCATCGTAATTTAAATCCGAGACATTAACATTAATTCCGCTCACACGGTATAAATTTTCGTCATGTGAAACGACAACTTGCGCATCTTTCGTAATATGAACGTCCGTTTCTATCATGTCTGAATTTAACGTCAAGGCACTGGAAATAAAAGTAAAAAAAAATATATTTAAAAAATTTTTAAAATATGCAAAAACTGACTGTTCAAATGCTTGTATCGTGTTTTCCAGATTTTCAGCTGCTCCTGTATTGATATAAATGTTGAAAAATGCAAGTAATGATAACGATTGCGTAACTCACCGCCTCGGTGGCTGATGTGCTGACAGTGAAATTTCATTTCTTTACGTCGATGAAGCAAGTTTGGGTATTTGAATAAGAGCAAGGATGTTACGATATAACCACCTACTACTGTGAATAATGCCATCATGATTATAACTACTGGAAAATCGTTGGCATCCATAGGTGAATAAATATTGAAAAAGGCCTGAAGTACTTACAAAATAGTTTTTATGACTAAGTATTGAAAATTATCACAAAAATATGTATCACTTTTAAGTAGCGTGATGATATCACTGCAATATTTTGAATCTGCTGCATCGTTTATTTACTGCGCAGTTGCACGCGGTTGCCACCAGGTGGTAGGTTGCGACTGTAGCACAATGGTGGCGATCTTTATCACGCACGCAGGTCGAATGGTGTTCCTGTGTTCTTACAAAGAATAAATAAGATGCATTTTTATGTGCTGTATAAACTGGATGTGGAATATGATTCACCAAGCTACATTAAGTATGGTTTTGCGTGATATTTTTTAATTTTTTAATCTCTATCATGTGATCATGAATGAAATTTTCCATCTAGACCAGGTGTAAACAGTACCAAAAAAATTTAGGAAAGTTAACTTTTGCCAAGTATTTGGACTATAAAGCACTCGAGTGCAACAGAAATAAACACTGGCTTTCTTGCCCCATTTGGTCAAATTAGCCATTGGTTTGCTCGTTATGTAAATAAACAAATGCGTCATTTAATATAGTTCGAATTCGAATATCGCTCTCATGGGAATACATTGACCTATTTGATATTGATGCAACTACGCATGCGTAGATCAATTTGCGATGTTGGTGTTTATCGCATGTGTATCAACGATCCAAGGTGCCATGCATCACGTTTTGATTGATATGAAGGAAAGAAAATTGTTTGTGACATCTGTGAAGTTGTCGCGACGATGAAGCAGTTTAAGCTGATCGTGCACCACCCCAATTTTAGTGGTAATGTCATTTTTATTTCTATTCATGCGTCGTGTGCATTTTATTTACCGTTTTTTATCTTTTTTATTGAAGGGGAGGACTTGATCATCAACAGCAAAGACTTTCCATCAGCATGCATCGGAGATATTTTGGAAATTTATCATCCAGAAGATGAAGAAAAGTAGGATATTAGAATATTTTTGTACGTTGTATGTGATTTTTTATTTATTTGTTATAATTTTCTTTATTTTAGAGTTCAAAGTCGCCTTTTGCTCCAGATTACGTCCTTGAAAGACGATTTTCAACAAAAAGGTAATGGAGTAATTGGCTAATTACTTTAATTACGTGTTATTAAAATGAAAAAATTGCAGACACGATCAGTATTAAGCAATCTGTAGCCGCAGATTTTCAATTAAGAACGTTTGCTCATGTTTATGTAAATATAGTACAACTACGGGTGTGTATAAATTACAATTAAATTTAAATTTTAGGTTTTGAGGTTATTTTTTTCTGTATATTTCAGGATGTAGCATTGGATTCGGTAGAATTGACCTTTAAGGATCAATATTTCGGTCGAAGTGACATGTGGAGACTTAAAAAGAGCGTTGTAAGTGATTTTTTATTTTTATTCATGAAATAAAAGAAATAAAAATTAAGTGAAATGTGTATTTTTGATTGAAGGAAAATTCATGTGCGTATTTAAACAAGAAAATCGAATTTTGTGGCAGCAGATGTGAAGTGTTTGAAATGTGGGCTCAAGGAGAAAGAGTTACGTGTGGCGGTATCACAGAAGACACGAAAATTGTTTTCCGATCATCCACGAGCCAAGTTTATCTTTTCATACAATTAAGTTCGGAAATGTGGGACATGGACATGAATGGAGACTTGTATTTCGAGAAAGCTGTAAATGGATTTCTCACTGATCTCTTTCAAAAATGGAAGGTGAAATTAGAAGGAAATAAATAAATAAATATGAATTTAATAAATTTTACTGATTTTTCTGATTTTATTTAGAAAAATGGGAGCAGTCACGAAGTGACGATAGTTTTATTTTCTCGGACTTTCTACGAAGCTCAAAGTATAGCAGATTTTCCTCATTACATGAGAGATTGTTTACAACAAGATTACCGTGGACGGTTTTACGAGGATTTTTATCGAGTTGCGGTCCAGAATGAAAAATATGAAGACTGGACTGTTGTTTTGTTTGATTTAAAACGCCTTTTTAATAATTATCCTAAATCTGTTTTGGAATACCACAAACAAGATGGAGCTTCGGTTCCACCTTCGGTCAATTCCACTGCTGCACAAGGAAATTTTTTAGAAGTTTTAAACATGTCTTTAAATGGTAAAGAAAACACTTGAATTCATTTTTATTTTATTTAAATTTTTAAATTTTTTTATTTATTTTAGTGTTTGAAAAACATTATCTCGATCGAAGTTTTGACAGAACTGGTCAATTATCGGTTGTCATTACACCTGGAGTTGGAGTTTTTGAGGTCGACAGGGAATTAACAAACATTACGAAACAGCGGATTATCGATAATGGCGTGGGAAGTGATTTAGTCTGTTTAGGCGAGCAACCGTTGCATGCAGTACCGTTATTCAAAGTCAGTGTCATCGAAAGCTTTTATTCAGTCGTGAAATTATAAAATCTCCTCTGATTGTTTCTAGTTTCATAATAAAAACACAATTAATGCCGTTGACGATTACAGTATGCCGCATTGGATTAATTTGAGGTAAAAGTGTGAGACGACTCGCACGGCATTAAATTAATAAAAAAAATCTTTAGTTTTTATTCAAGCAGCAAATCATCGGTGAATTATTCTAGCTTCATACCACGTATTAAATTACCTCAAATGAAAGTTAAAACACAGAAAGAAGCTGTCAAAACTAACGGTAAATTTAAAATCATGTGGTAGTATTTTTTTATTTTTTTTTTAAAATTTTAATCCATTTCAGGTTTAATTGCTCGTTCGAAACAGAATAAAAACGAAGACACAACCTTCCCGTTTGTGGATTACGACGCATACGATGCCCAAGTGTTCAAATTACCAACAGCACATATCAGTGGACCACAGTACAATCCTTTTAACTCATCTCAAAAATACTCCTCACATTCATATATCATTTTCTATCATTTTCCTAGTCATACACACAGCCTTCAACGCACACCCAATCGCAAACGCTCCGACCAAAATCCGCCGTTTCAAAACAAACAAATGCCTCCTTACAGAAAATTTTCCGAGGCCGACATAACATTATTCCAAACGGAAATTTCGGCACACAGCTTCAGCCAATCGCCAGCTATTTCGATTCCCATCAAACTTCCCGAACATCAGTCGCCATTATCATCGTCATCGACAGGAATCGCACCGTTACATCCAAGCAAATCATGTAAAAAATAATTTATTTCTTTCTTTCTTTAAAATTTATCGATCGATTTTTAATGTGGAATAATTTTTATTTCCAGCCGCCGGTAGAGTTCGGCATGCAACTACCGCGGTGGACGATTGGGAAGACGATTTATCTCCGCCGTTACGTACTATCGTGGGCAGCGCTGGTTCCCCGTACTCTCCGCAAGCGTACAAAGCTTATCTCCTCCGTCCTGGCCGCGCTCTTATCAATCCATTCGATCCATCACACGTGACCATCAAACTAACATCGAATCGACGACGCTGGACTCACGTTTTCCCTTTAGGTGATGATGAAAATACGTGAAAATTCGTTTCAACATGTTTTACAATATTTGTTTTATGAAAAAGTTTTATTATATTACAGTTTTTTGAATTGTTAAATTGTCGTTTAAGGTCTTTTAATGATCTGCCTTTTTTTTTTTCTTGTGGTTTCTTGTTCTATTATTCATTTCATTTGCGTTGTCGTGACGTCCAGCAAAGGGAGGTATGTCTTTAAGTGGCGTGTTAATATTCCATTCCACAATTTTATCATTTTCTTTTAGTTTAGTTGCACTGGAAATAATAATCCTTAGGAATTATAATTTGCTTTTGTAATCAATCCATTCCCGGTTTTTATTATAATTTTATGATTTTTATTAGTTATATATATATATGGCGTAGTACCGTAAAGTTTTGTCCACACGCTGAATATTTTCAGTTTTGCACTATGGGTTTTAAATATCGTTATAAATATTATTTATTTTTTGTTAAAATTATTATATTTAAATCGAAAATTATAATGTTTCTTTTTGTTGCAGGACCTAAAGGAATTTTCATGCAACAACATCACTATCAAGCCGTTCCCCAAGGAACGAGCAATTGCGAATTTGAGTCGCAGAGTAGTATTTTATCCTCGTCGTTGGGTCACGAAGGGATGCAGTCACTGACGGAAGTGAAAAGAAAACGATCGTTTGCCAATCATCGTACATCAGAAAGTATGATTTCAATCTTTAATTCGATTATTCATATTTTTCATTCATTCATTCATTCATTCATTCATTTATTTAGACGAGCCTGATCGTGACGTTAAAAATGGAATTGACAGTAAGATGAAATTGTTTAATTTACAATTAAACAGAAATTACAATTATTAAACTTTAGTTTCGAGTCGCTCGCGAGGAAGTGCAAGATCAGGATCGATGTACGTCAGTGATGGGCAAACCGATCGCAATCATACGCTCCTGTGGGGAGCAACGGGTGAACAAGAATGGACTCCCGCTTTGACGACCGGTGTCGATTGGAAATCGTTGACGATTCCCGCGTGTTTACCACTCACCACCGATTATTTTCCCGATCGACGAAGTTTGCAGAACGATTACGTCATTACCGATTATACGCTGCTGCCCGAAGAAGTGACACTCGACATTGCGCAGCAAATCGGAGGGAACGTTCAGCCACTCGCGACTCGCGAGGTGTTCGACGAGTTGGTTTCGCAACGCCTTCAACAAGGATTTCAACAAATCGTGTTTCAAAAACAAATAACCGTTTGTCAAGTGACCAACAGTCCACAGGTGTCTTTCGTCGCTCGCACCACTTTGAATCAACCCGAATGCGAGTCGAATAAAGAGTATTTTTTAAGCATTGGAAGGATTTTTCATAAGGTTTCGTTGAGTGGGTCGACGATAAAAGTCACTTGTTACAGACCAAGGTGAATTTATACTTAAAAAGTATGAATTTTAAAAAATTATAAATATTATATATTTTTTCGTATTTACAGACATCCATATCCAACATTGAACATTCATTACCAATATCGATTCCAAGCGCCAGATATGGATAATTATGAAGTTTCGTGGGTTAATTTTATGTCTGAAAAGCTAGAAACGTATAATTGGAATCATTTAGATCATTATGTTTGTTGGCGAGGACAAGGACATTTTAATTTAATCGAAGTAATTTTACTTTTCGTTTAATTTATTTTATTCTCTTTTATTTAATTTTTTAAATTATTGTAAATTCTTTAAATTCTAGTCTTTGAAGTATTGGCGGTTTCGCGTGTGTTTGATCCCTTACCACATGCACGCAACCAGGAAACAGATGGATGATATGGATAAATATTACGGCCGAACACCGTTGTCTCATGAAAGGGAAAGTCAGATGATCGACAACTTTCTACGGATTATTGAAGTGATCAACAAGATCAAGAAGAAACAGATATTTATGAAAACACGAGTAAACACTTATTTTTAATTTAAAAAAGATACACCTTTCATATTGCACATACGGTTTGTTTAATCCTGCATGGTTCTTATCCTTGTTTTTCTTTATTTTTTTTATTTTGTTTGATGCACCCTCCTTTTATTTTATGAATAACCCTCCACCTCCTGCATGACAGAAATCGAGTACTTTTGTGAAACCACCATTCCTAAGTCGTGCGAGTCAACCTTTGATTCAAACATTAAGTTCACTTCAAGCGTCAT
>JAQFZO010002357.1:0-12376 GCA_034695885.1 Geophilus flavus
ATTTTAAAGAAAATTCTGGGTGCACTGATTCTTCAAAAGAAAATAGGGCCTCGAAGTCAATTACGTGGCTCCATTACGACTTTTTATAGGCTCACTGAGATCCATACATCCGATTTAGAAAAGATTGCCAACAAATTGCACATCCTAAAGCCATTTACTTTTTAATTTTACCTCATTCTGTTCAGTCAATGGAAAAATTGTAAAAACCCATTTTTGGAAGTTTTTAATTTTTTCCTCCAACACTTTTTCACGAAATATCAAAATCTTACACGAAACGATAATTCTGGTCGGTCTTTTAATCATCCCAAGTCATTTTTTTTAAATATTCATTAAACTCTTAAAGAAACTGAAGTTTCCCTTACATCAAAAGAGACGGTATTCCAATTTTTTTTGTGCGGAATAGTAGAAACTATAAAGAGCATTTAGTAATCGTAGAATTGCGGTGACAAATAGGAAAAACATATTAAAAAAAACAACCTTGAAGATATTAATTAAATTTGCACATTTTTTAATGACTTTAAAAAACACCCATTAAAATTGCTCAATTATTCCTCACAGCAAGAAACACATTTGTTTAACAAAATGACGTCATCAGACGCAATAAAACCGTCTCGATACTTGTGCTAACAAATAACAAAACAACAAGGCTTTACATTTCACAAGCTGTTTACAACAATTTGAATAACCAACGCGTAATTTTTACACAACAAGTGTCGAAATAAAGGAAGAAAAAAATTCAAATCAACAAATGTCATCTATTGCCATTTATTTGCATCATTTAACCCGTCAAGGATAATAAAATTAAATTTTTTAAAAAATATTTGTTCTGACGTGATTTTCACTATTTATTACGTCATTCACGAACGTTCCACACCATACAAGTACTCCGTTCTGGCTCTGTCCATGCGAGATGCGAGGAAAAACACTACGGTAGTAATTCTTTAGCTAGAGCAACGAGAACTCACATGTCACATCGTGAAAATATCGTATCTCGATTTTATTCATCCCGAACTCAATTTCACACCTCGAGGTAAATAATTTTATTTTAAAAAAAATTTTATTTAACATTTCAAACTTTAAATTTCATTTTTATAAAATTAATCATAAAAAAAGTTTTAAATTTAACACACCACATCACGTGTAAACTGTATTATAATTCATTTCATGAATAACAAAGCATGAAATTCCATTCTCTAACATTCCGCTTCTGGTTTATTTACATTTAAAAAATAAATTTGATATCACATCACTCGGAATTTGCATATCATCGAATAAAAACAATATCGGTACCGGTCTATGAAATCCCCAACTGGTACATATAAGTTCCTGGTATTTTTTTTTTTAATATCGATTATAATCGACGTAATATCCTCAATAAGTAGAACATTACTTGTCTATCAATCTTTTTTTTATTAAACTTTTTCGGTGTTTAATTATCAACGAGTAACACGATACAGTTCAAATGCTTAAACGTGCGCTGCAGGTTGGCCAACAATTTATTTATTTATTCATATCAAATGATATACATATATATATAATCTTTATGTTGATGTTATTTGTGGATATAGAGGTATTTTTCGAGGTAAAGTGGCCTTTCACGTGACTATATGGGTTATTTAGTAAATTATGACATGTGAACGGACGTGGGTCATGGTTTTTGAGTTCGATATAATACAGGACAGGTCTGTATCGCGCCATTAATCTCAAGGTCTAGTGTTTTGTTATTTGATTTTGATTTGGTTTTGGCGATGAATGATTTATCTTTTTACTTCGTGGTGAAGTAATAACACTCGGTAATCAATCATTTGTCGTTTAGAAGGTTTTTTAATGGGTTTTTTTGATTTTTTAAAATGGAAATTTGTTTTTTTCTTGAATTTTATTGAATAACGAATTTAATTTTTCCTTTGAAATTTTGAAGTAAATTAAAGTTAAAAAAAAAAATTATCTTCCTGCGAAGCTTAATAATAGATGCAGCTTATTATGGATGGATGGTTGAATGTCTCATTGAACCTGAAAAAGAGCAATTCATTCACATTTTTCAATCATGACTTTGAAAAGATTTTTTTTTCAATGTTTTTCAACAAAAAAAAATGAATCACATGTTGTGTCCATAATAATTACATAAAAATTACATAATAAAATAATTTATTCTTATAAATTCATAAAGACATGAATTAAATTAAAACAATAAAAAAATACAATGTTTGCTCACAATTAAAGAGATAAAATTCAAGTTTCTTAATAATCTTTAAAGAAAACAATTTTTTTAACCAGTTTCAACATTTTATCCTTGACCAAAAATCCCACTTTTTATTTATAATTTAGGATTAAACAAAGTAAATATTTAATTTGTTTATTATGAATTTTCAAATTTCACAAATTCATATAATTTTTATTTTAATTTCTATTATTTTTCAGGGTAATTTTTAAAAAATAAAAACATTTTATGGATTGGTCAGAAGGATGTGGTTGACAATCGGTGCTTTATCAGATCAACACAGTGACCTAGGCCCATTTTACTGAGAGGGAAATAAGAAATCAGAAGAGGAAAGTTTTCCAAACCTTATTCAAACGTATCACAATCACAGGTGAGCCGTCACGTGAATTATTCCCGTGAAATTCACTTTTCAAAACTGGGCTTTACATTTTAAAAGTTTTTTTTTTCCATTTAGCATTCATCAAAATGTGCGAGAAATCAGCTGTTGATGTTAAAGGTGAGTTTTACAATTTTTTATTTGATTTGTTGGTGAATGGTTGAATGATTGATGGATTTATGATGTGGGGAAAGATGTATATGTAGTTTGGTTGCGACATTTTATTTTATTTCCAATTGTAAGAAAATGTTTTATACTGTGTGGATTTAATTTGTTTTGAGTTTTTTGATTTTTAATTTAGTTTTTTGGTTATTGGGTCAGATGAAGTCACTTTCTAAATATCATAAATGCATGGTTTTAGGCAGTGGTGCATGATTTATTTTTGGGTCAAAGTTGTCTTATTAATTCTATGTGGTTATTATGGAAATTGTTATGTGATTTTATCAGTTTATTGCATCTGAATGATGCCATTTTTATTATTTCAAGAGAGAAATTCAATGGGAAATTTAGTAATTGTTGTATCAGACATTTTTTCAAGGCTTAGACCAACCAAAAAAGTTTGCAAAAAAAATTACAAATAATTTTTGAAAAAAAATGGGCATAACTGGGAAAAAAAAGTTTTTGCAACATTTTTGCAATTTTTTTTGTTTTAGTTGGGAGAAATTCATCAAGGTCCCTGCTTAAAGTTGAAAGCTTCAAATAATAGGATTTATGAATGTACGTATTATAGAACAATGGAGCAGGATACTTGTAAGATATGAAGAAAAATTCATGGCATTTTATTTTATGACAAATCTCATTTCATGAGATCTTTCAACTCCCATTGACAGTGCTCACGTTGGGAATTCACACAGATCTTCACTTGCGTACTGTTACTGGAAACTGTCTCCTCAACAGTGCAGTTGCAACAATGACAACTGCAAGAATGTATCTAAATTGTGGCAAATTCAAATCCCAAATATAGACAGACTCACATTTCATGATGACATGCAAGTCATTTCTTGTAATGAAATTTTTCTGACTTCGCATGAAATGAGACATTACACGAAAAAGTCCATTTTATGCTAATTTTGTTCTAAAATCTGATATTTTTCTTGTTTATGTTTATTTACCATTTATTTTTTAATTTTTTAAAAAAATTATGCAACAAATATTAATTAATATAATTATTAAATTTAATTAATGAATTAATTCTTATAATCTTTAATTAGTATTTAATTTATATTCTTTTTTATTTAAAAAAAACAATGAAATTGATTAATATTTATTGTTACCTATATAGTATTTCAACATGTCATTTAATGACAAATTAGATAGGCCATTTTGCAGATAACATCATTCAATCAAGACAATTATGCCATTTAGTGTTTTGCAAGGAATTCTTCTACGCAAACTTGCCAACACAAACAACCCAACTTTTTATGCGTTGAATGACAGTTATAAAATTTGTTTTATGATTTAAATCTGTGAATGTGACTTGCAAATTGCCATTCCATTCATCTACGCATTACACCATCTGTCTGGAATCATTTACATTATATCTTTTATTTTATTTTTTATTCCCTTTTTATTGCTCTATTTAACCAGTAAGGAGAACTAGGCCACTGATAATTTTTTGAGTTTGATGTTTGTCATTTTTTACTCAGTTGACAATTACAAGCACTGATTGTGTGACAGAATTTTTTCTCTCCTTCATAAATGGGTTAAATGCTGCACGTAGTCGAAGAACACCAAGTTGCAAGAAAAGTGGAGAAACCTGTTCGAAGAAAAGGTGTTTACGGCGCTGCATTATGTTGTTTAGGTAGGGTTTTGTTATGGATGTTGATGGATTGATGAATGCCTTGCAGTTCATTTGGTTTTCAGGGTCGAACGGTCATTCTTCGGGTATTCTCGGGCGGTCACAGATTAATTATCATAATACCGAGAATCAATGTTGTACTACAGGTCGAATCTCGTCTATTCTGAGTGTTTGTTTTATAGAGGTTTATTTTTTATTGCTGTATTATAGTATGAGTTTGTTATAATGAGGTTTGACTGGTATGTTTATTTTGAAATTACAGGTTGTGTTAGTTATGACGTCATTAATTCTCATTGTAATGATTTTTTCTTTTCGGTCATTTGTTTCTATGTTATTGTATGTGTAAAGAATAATTTGATGAATTAACAGTTAACTCATTTGGGCAAATAATGATAAGGGTGAGAATTTTATTTTTTTGTAAAAATAGAAAAAGGGAATTCTTGAGTCCTTGAGTGACAGTTATAATTGTGAAGGTTGTTTTCATGCTGGTAGGATAATTATGAGAATCAGACATAAGGGTGATAATTGGTGGGAAAGTGAGGTTAGGCGGAGAGGATTTTTGGAGCGAGAGTTCTGTTGTGTATTGAGATTGATGATGAAAGCATTGGATTTTTCTCTGTTTGTTCAAACAAGTGTGTTTAAAATTAGGGTTTCTCTTCTGGTATATTTATTTACCGATACTGAAAACTGGTGTATTTCTGTAAATATCAAATATCGAATACAATTTTTTATGTGGTATTGGTACCGGTTTTTGATTTTGGGGTGATTTTGAATAGTTGTTGTTAGTTTTGGATGGTTTTTGATGGGTTTTGAATTGCTTTTAGCTACAAAACCTCTCAAAATCCACCGGAAATCTCTCAGTTATAAAAATTAAATGATTGTCATTTTATTTTTAAACAGGAAAAATACCAAATACTGGTTTATTCCAAAATATATCATTATTATTGAAGCCAAATCCACTGTGTTTATGATCTTAAGACTTCGAAAATTATGTGGTCTGAACACATCGTTTTTCGTAGTTGAGATCTGAGGGAAATGAGTAACAAATTGGATGTCCAAAGTTTAGGCGCCAAGTAGCTTTAGATGTGTAAAAATCTGCCAAGTAAAAAATTGGGTGCTTATGAATAGTTATGCATATGTGCGTGTTAGATGTAAGGCCCGAGGGAAATGGAAGAATATCCTAGCCAATTTTAGACGCCTAACTTTGGTGTTTGGCTTTTCCAGCTGTCTTGGTGGTGTTTTGTGTGCTTTTCATGTACATAACAATGCATATGTGCCGAGTTTTGTCTTATTCAGGCTAATTCTTATGCATCTGAAGCAAGCCGCCAAAATTTTGGGCGCTCAATTTTGGCACCGATTTCCGTCGCGCCTGGTGTACTTGACACTGAAACAGCTAGAAAAGCTAAGTATCAAAGTTAGTTGCCTAAAATTGGCAAGATTATTCATCCATTTGCGCAACAATGCGAAAATCAGTGTTGAAGATAGCAAAAGCATGATACGCCCAATCGCACCTTGAGGGTATATCACCGGAACAATGATGATTATGCCGATTCTGTAAATCTATTTCCTGACTTTTCAGAAAAGACGCCAATTTGAATTTTACCCAACAAAGAATAATTCATAAAAATGAGGATTTCAAGGTGTTGCACACATTTTTGGAAGTCAGGAAATAGAAAAGTCCAACAACTGCAATTGGCCTTTTCGTGCATTTATATCGAAGTTTACTACTTAGGTTTTGGCTATTCCTTTGATGGTTCATAGAATTGCAGATTTCTGAATCATCATTAATTACTTTTGTGTAGTTGGTCGTAATAAATGTTATTTGTGTTTGCAGATGAAGAGAGCCGAATGGAGGCAGCAAAAGCGTGTTGTTCGCAGGCATCGAATGCAGTGCAGAAGCGGTGTAAAAATTTCTTTTCATTGAGTTCGGTCAAACGTCGGTTTCCAGTCACCAACTGGTTGCCTCGGTATACTCTGTCTGATTTCACCTCAGATATAGTGGCTGGATTCACTATAGGTCTTACCATCATACCACAAAGTATGGCCTACGCTCTTGTTGCCAATCTTCCACCACAGGTAAGACCGGTATGGAAAGGTATGAGCGGGATGAATGATATAGTAATTGTGTGTGGTAATGGTTATCAGACCAGCGCTATCAGGGCCGTTTTAAGGAGGAGGCCAACAGGGGCATAGGCCCAAGGCCCCCATATTTTTCAAATTAAAAAAAAAAATCAAAAATTTCCAACCAAATTCCATAAAAATGCAAAAAATCCAAAAAATTCAAAAAAAATTCAAAAATATCCAAAAATTTCCAAAAATCCAAAAAACCCAGAAAATTTAAAAAAAAATTTACAAGTATCCAAGAAATGCAAAAAAATTTTCTAAAATTTCGAAAAAATCCAAAAACTTCCCATAAAAATTGAAAATCAAAAAATAAATCCAAGAAATACAAAAAAACTTCTAAAATTTCCATAAGAAATTCCAAAATATTTCTAAAATTTCAAAAAGAAATTCCAAATAATATTTGAAAAATTTCCTAAAAAGCCAAAAAACCCAATTTTTTTTCTTTTTGCGACATGGGAGGAAGAGGGAGAGGGGAATTTTAAACTGTGCCCCACCTTTAAAAAACCCTTAAAACGGCCCTGAGCGCTATAAGTTGCCCTGATTCAATAGAAACTATTTAGTGTACTACATTTCAAAGTATGATTAATTTCTCACAAAAGTACATCACATCTGCTAGCACTTAGTGCAACATGTGTTATATACTTTGCAAAAATGCGATTTTTGCACGCTTGAACAAATTTGCAAGCATCGGGACATTAATTTTCGGACTCCCCGCATCAAGAGGATTCAGAATCACCCCTAACACATGTGAAACGTGTGATAGCTTGGTAGAACTCAAAATTATTTCTTTAAAAACATTCTCATACACGTGTTAACAGGCAAAGCCAACACCCATAAGAAAAATCAGAAGTATGAATCGTATTATCCCGCATCATGCGCACAGTTCCTGCGGCCTCATTTAACATCAATGGAAAAAACAATCGTTGCAAAAGATTCGATTTTATCTAAGAAGGAAACAAATATCCTCGTTTAACCTATTAAAAAATTTAATGAAGCAGAATGCTGCACCTCGGTCATGGTTATAACACAATTATTATTATCATTAACATAATCCCATTAAAAGTTACACAACATATGCAATCAAGCAGCAGTGAATTCTTAACTCGGGTGTGAAGTACTGCAAGTCCAGACACTTTACGACTTAACCAATGTTAATAGTTGTACTACAATATTTATTACAAATAGTAAAAAGATAGTAATTTTTTATTATGATTTTTAATTTCAGTATGGCCTTTACGCATCATTCATGGGAAGTTTCGTATACTTTATTTTCGGGAGTACGGAAGCGATTAATATCGGTCCGACAGCCATAATGGGGCTCTTGACTGCAGAGCATGTCAAACATGGTGGAGTACCTTCAGCCATTCTTTTATGTTTTTACGCAGGATGTTTTGAGCTTGCTTGTGGACTACTTAATTTAGGTTTACATATTTTTTTAACTTAATAATATGATGGATTCTGGTTAGTTGGACCAATTCGGACTGGTAAAAATCAGCTCCTTTGCTTAAAAATTATGCAAATTAACCAGAATCTACATATTGAGTATTTTTTTTTAATGATGTAAATATGTGAAAAAAATTTCTTTTTAGGATTTTTAATTGATTTCATTTCGGCGCCCGTTATTAGTGGATTTTCATCAGCAGCAGCTATCATTATTTCCATTACTCAACTAAAAGTAATGAAATGAAATAATGAAATTTGAAAAAAAATTTTGGAAAAAAATTATAATTTTCAGTGTTTCATGTATTAAGGGTCTTTTAGGAGTGAAAATTGAAGACGAAAGCTTTATAGGTGCGATTAAGAGCATAAAAGACCAAAAGGATAAGATCAAGTGAGTTACAATTTACAAATCAAATCAAATGGGGATGTGGCTTTGGCGCGAAAGGACCCAACTAAAAAAATCTGCAAAAAATCTGTAGTTATTTGGCCGCTTTTTCAAAAATTCTGTATAATTTCTGTAAAAATTTTGCGTATTTTTTAAATTTTTACATAAATTCTTAACTTGACTAAAATATTCTGTAGATATTTTTGCAAAAAATTGAAGCTATGATTAAATTAAATATTATTAAAATCTGCAGAAATTTTGCCGATTTTTGCCTGCAAATTTAATAATTTTCAAAAAATATGCAAAATTTTTGAAAAAGTGGCCAAATAACTGCAGAAGTTTTGCAGATTGTCTGCACTCTCTTTTTGCAAAAAAATCTTGCAGATTTTTTTTAGTTGGGGCTGTACCGCAAAACATTAAACCGCGACTGCGAAAATTATGTAACCGCGAAATTTTAAACTGACTAGAGGTTGGGAATGTAGCGGAATGTTTTCCTGTTTTGCGGTATGTTTTTTTACTGTATACATCATCATCTCATCTCAAATTTATAATTTTGATGTTTTTTTTTTTAATTACAGGTACAATGATTTAGGTTTGGGACTCGTTTGTATCGTTTTACTTGTGATTTTAAGGGTAATAGTCTATTTAATGGACAAAATGCAATTAACTACCATGACTAACGAATAACTTTTTTATTCTTTTTTCCTCAAACGTAGCTCCTGGGCTCCATTCGATGGAATGCCGAGTCTGTTGATGTTCCCGCATGGAAGAAAATATTGAGGAAATGTATTTGGTTGATCAGCGCCGGTAAGGTCAAAACTATTTACACAGCCATTCTTCCTAGAATCAATAATTGGTGACATTCATTTTACATTTTTATGTCTTTGGAAAATTTTTCCTCTTTGTATGTATTGTAATATTGGAATTGTCAGTCGTAAAATTCGTCAAAGCGTTTAAAATGGTTTTCGTTAAATAATAATAATTTTTTTTATTAATTGGCATTGCTATACCATTAATTATACAGTATTTACAATTGTCCATGAAATGAATTTTCACTCTTTCTAAGTGTTTGTTACGTAAGATGTTTTGAGGCTGATCTAATTAGAGGAAGCCGTCAAATAATTGCATTTAGGCATATACGCTAAGTTTACGATAGAACCACTTTTTCAAAAAAATCATGACTGATTATTTGTGACTGAAAAAACAGCATTTCTATAAATATAATGAGAACTCAAGGCACGGGAGGCATGTTTTTGGGGTTATTGAGGGGAAGGGCTGAGGCATTCTCGAAATTTTAGAACTAGAAAAGATTTTGTAAAGATTTTGACATTTTGTATAGTTTTTGAAAGATTTTAAATGATTTCTGGGATTTTGAAAGATTTTTTGGATTTTAAAGGATTTCTGGGAATTTGAAAGATTTTTTTGGAATTTAAAGGATTTTTGGGATTTTGAAAGATTTAGAACGATTTTTTGGGATTTTAAAGGATTTCAGGGATATTGAATGATTTTGTAAAGATTTTTTGAATTTTAAAGGACTTCTGTGATTTTGAAAAATTTTGTGTAGATTTTGAATGATGTTTGGGATTTTGAAAAATTTTCAAAAATTTTGAATGATGTTTGGGATTTTGACAGATTTTAAAGGATTTTTGGGATTTTGAAAGGTTTAGAAATATTTTTTTTTGATTTTAAAGGATTTCAGGGACATTGAATGATTTTGTAAAGATTTTTTGAATTTTAAAGGACTTCTGGGATTTTGAAAGATTTTGTGTAGATTTTGAATGATGTTTGGGATTTTGAAAGATTTTTAGGATTTTCAGGAATTTTGAAAGATTTTATATAGATTTTGAATACATGTTTTGGATTTTTTGGATTTTGCACAGATTTTTAATAGGTTTCTTGATTTTGAATGATTTTTTTGGATTTCTGGGATTTTGAAGAGATTTTTAGTCGACTCTCTCTCTCTCCCCCCCCCCCCCAGTAATTTTAGACTTGTGACGTCTTTACTCGTTAGTATAACTTTACCAGACGCAAGTAATCAGTCTCGACTTTCAGACAACGTTGCGTGAACATAGCGTTTCCTTTTCCGTATATTTATTTATTCATCTTTTAAAAAATTTATTTGCAGGGAGGAATGCCATAATTGTAATTTTAGCGTCGATCATGACGTACGTCTTGATAAACAAAGATTTAAATGAAAATCTGTTCTCGATCACTGGCAACATTACCGGCGGATTACCACCTTTCCGTTTACCAGATTTTCGAATAACCGATACCGTCCACAACCGTACACGAAACGAATTAGACAGTTTTAAAGTAATTACTTGACTACTTATTTAAATCGAGTAAAATCTTAATTAAAAAATTTTCAGGATTATGGATCGGGTCTCATTCTTGTACCTCTTCTAGCCATTCTCGAGCACATAGCCATTGCAAAAGTGTTTGGTAAGTTCATCCATAGTAAAATGTCTGCAAAAAACATTGAAAATTTTCTACAATATTTTTTGAAGGATATATGGGTAAATATTGTGCTACTCGTTTTAATCTAAATAAACACTCAAATTTATGGGAACTTGAACATACAAACTTGTGGGACAACAACCAAGTTTATTTGTAATAAACAAGTGTAGGGAAACAGTTTCCCATAAAAACTTGCACCAAAAACATAACTGAATAACTAACGAGTCTTACACACCTAGCTTCAATTTCCTTTGGTTTTCACCTGGCCTCTGCCTCTGGTCACTCTTATACATATTTTCTTGTATGGCCTGACATTTTGAGCTCTGAGGTTCTTGGTGATGTGTTGGTGGTTGATGATTGACTGTGCATGTGGGTGTGACTGTGATTTCTGTGTTGGGGCTTTCAAGACCTTGCCTACCTTAGTTGTACAAATACCTGACCAACCAATGCATCTCAATTGGTCAAGTGTCTCGGGTGTGCTAAAATCTGGAGAAGTGGGTAGTTTCACTTTCACTGAGTCCCAAATGGGCTCGTACTACCATTGCATGCAAAAGGAGAAGTAGGGAAACTCCTTAGTTTCCCAGTTGCCGCCAGTGGTGGCGCTGCTGTAGATTTTTACTGGATTTTTTTGTGATTTAGCATGTACAGGTCGAACCTTGACTTAGGAACACGAATATAACGAATTGCTCGATATAACGAACTATTTATTTGGACCATACTGCACTAAACCAATGCAAAAAACATCTCGGTATAACGAATTCCGCGATATAATTATATCGCGGAATTTGTTCGTTAACGAACAAATTTCCTGGTCCCTTCGAGTTCGCTAAATCGAGGTTTGACCTGTATTAGTGTGTTTTCCCGTATAAAATGCCATTTTATAGCTGTACATTACCTGTACTGTAGCTGTACAGCTACAAAAGGAACATGGGAAACAAAAGAGTTTCCCTACTTCTCCTTTTACATGCTATGGTACTACCATAAACAGTCTGGTGTTTGAATATGCCTGCAAATGCACTGTTGATATTGATAATCTGCAGACTTTTCATCCAAGGATCAGCATCACAGAAGTAAATAAACCGCCTGAAGTATGCAATATATCTTAATGCCTATTCTTTGCTCCATTAAGCCTACATAGCGACATTACGAAACGATGAAGTTCTAGAACATCTGATAGCGCCCTTTTAGGTATAAAAGCACTTTAGTGGATGTCGTCCTTCGCTTTTGAAAAGCAATTTTTTGTACTTCTGTACCTTCAGCTTTTGAAACTAACGTTATGCATGCGCATGTGTAACGCCATTAATTCCTTAATTTTACGACGGGATGTCCAACGCATGTACAGTTAATGGACAAAAAATCTTCAGTACGGTACCGTTTATGAGAACTGACTATCATTTTGAGTAATTAAGGGATCAAGTCACAGGAGAAATTGTGACGTCACACACATGCTTGATTGAGTGTCCACTAGATCAAGTGTGACATCACTGTTACATGACTTTTGATTCCTTAGTAACTCAAAGTAATACAACGTCAGTTCTCATAACCGGAACTGAAGATTTTTTTTTTTTGTTCATGGAA
>JAQFZO010002358.1:0-12371 GCA_034695885.1 Geophilus flavus
TTTTTTTGCTGTGAAACTGTGAATGTTCCACTTTATGACGTCATCAAGCTGATTGTTTTAGAAGATTAACCTAACAAGTCTAGAATTTTTAAAGGAAGATTATTTCTTCCGGAAAATTTAAAAATAGCGTCACACAATTTTAGGAACATTGTTTTCCAGAACATTTGTCATAGTGGAGCCGTAGCACTACTGAATCTATTGAACTCATCTGACTACATCCATTAGTAGCATTCAAAGTTAAAAAGTTGTTTTTTAACTTAATTTGATTTAAATATCACTAAATCAAAAACATATTGAACCGATACAGTATTAAAATAATTTAACTTAAAACTGACTTTTAAATTGTGCATTTTCCAGGAAAATCATATGAATTGTCACCAATTTTTCCAAATATGGGTCTTTATACAATGGTTTATATGGTTAGCTATCCAGAAATCTAATGTAACCCTTACTAAACTAACTTATTCATAGACAAACTGTAGTTAGCTCAGCTGTAAAAGCGCTATATTAACTTTTTAACTTTGAACGCACCTATTTCATCTGTCTAGATCCATTCAACCCAAGCAAATTCGGCTGGATTTATGAATCTCGTATATAATTTTCACTCATGTCATAGCCCCCGAGATTTATGCACTCCAGTGCACACTAACATATTGCCTAAAAGGAAAACTGTTCACTGGTCTTTAGTCTTTCAATCAGATCCTAAGATCTCGTGAAACCCTCAGTAAATCTTACCATCTACTTGACAGATCAATATGTTCACTTTCAGAACCAATTTGTCAGTATTTTAAAACACACCCACAAATAAACTTATGCATACATCCTCTTTAACTTTTTACTGAAGATAAAAGCATGGTTAAAGGGAATGTGGCCCAACATTTATTATTCTTCTTCCACAATCTACACAACCACAGCGCTAGATCAGCATAACTGTGTAAACTTTCTCGAAATTGTGAGTTTTCCCAACGCCTATATCCCTGCACCTGTCTTCCCAACTTCTGCATTTAGCCCCAATAGTAAACAAACAGATGTTACACAAACATAAACCTTAACCTCACTCCCAAGACAGCAATCCAAGTCTGACAACAGGCACAATTAGCATCAAATTTCTCCTCCAAGACCCAATGGCACAGCCATATACATTTCCATACATGTCAAACCCTCCAATTTGCAAAAGCAATTAATTATTTTCCCCAATCTCTCACCAGAGCGCCATCAAACTAATGAGCAAAACCCAAGCTTTAACTCATCATCTCACTTACAACAGCTGAAAAGAACAAATTAGAAAAATCTTTTCTTATCTAGCTAAATACTAAATGACTGAATTGCACTGTGAATGATAATTATCAAGTGGAAATAAACATCCTTTGTACTAATTTCCTCCATTGTGCAAATGTTATTATGCTGTAGCTCCAAAAATAAACAAAACGCCCAAATAGGAAACTGGAATAAATTAGGAATTGTGAAAAATCAATGAATCATGAATTTTTATATTCTCATGGTTTGGGTTTCTGAGAGATCTAAATATAAATGTGCTAAATCTTAATTCCACTTACCAACCAGCCTTGTAATTACTTACATACACAAGTCTTTAAAAACCACTTGAACCACACATGTTGGTATAAATGTATATAAATAAATGAATGTGAAAACTATGATGAAATTTAATTAATGCAACCACCATTTGTCAAGTGGTTTATGAAATTAAAATTACTTGTCATGCATGAGAACTTTTTTTTTGTTTATTGCATCTAACGAAGTTTTGGAATGTGGTGCGTCGGTCTTAATTTCTCTTCTTATTGTTAAGAAAGAGAAAATACTGTAGACAACAGATGCATTCAAAGTTCTTGTTTTTATGTTTAATTCCATTTTTTCTGTTTTTTAAACTGTTTATGACAAAACAGCCAAAAACACCCTCCAGTTAAAATAGATTTGTTTTTGATTATTAATTGCCAATTTGGCCCCTAGGGAAGCAGAAAAAACAAAACCGCCTTTGTCTGTGTGTGTAATGCTAGGCGTTCACTTAGTACGATTGACTAGCAATCACGTCGCCGCCTATCTTTTGCGAGGCAAAACGCGTCTAAAATCACCACGTTGTTTGATCGACATAACCCACGAAACAAAATAGCAGCCGCATTTTGGTTTTGGACCAAAATACACACTAGTTGAGTTCAGCAATGAATTTAAACATGTGCATTTCGGTTTACACCTGTGCAACTATGTGTTTGCGCAAATGATATTAGACATCATTGGTCGCAAAAGTACTGTACACAGGAAGCACGTTTTGGCGCCCATGTGCATTACCTCTTCGCGACAGGATTGCGATCAAATCGCATCAAGTGGATGCCTAGCATAATGTATCAATAGGGGGTCTTCATAAATCAGTCGATTTGAGAGTTCTGGATTGTGTAATTATGGGATAATCCACCAATCCCTGTCATGCATGGTTTTTTGGTGGTTCCTGTCCCAACACTGCATTAACAACGTGATATGGCAATTAACTAATGAGGTAAATAATCGCATCTACACACTAGTGCAATATCAAAAGTACTCCGAAAGAATATTTTGCCTTTAGCATGGTGTAGAAAGGACCTTTCTACATCATGGCCTTTAGCAATAGTGCGCTAGTAGGATTATTCATCTCATTGGTGCCAAATCACGTGGTTATTGGCATGTTGGGGCAGGAACCATGCGTGTCAAAGAAGGTGAGTTATCCCATAATCGCGACTCACAAAATTGACTGATTTGTGAAGATCTCTAATGTCATGTGATTTATTTATGTTTACGATTGCAAAATTGGTTTTAAAATTTATTTATATGACCATGAGTGTTCAGTATTTGTAAGAGCATTCATTAACAGACAAATGATGATGCAATTTTATTTTGTTCTCAGGAAAAACAGCTTTTCAAAAACATGAGAAAAACATTAAAACAAAAACTTTAAATGCATCTAGTATTTTTATTATGCGTAACTATAGCAGAACTGACAAATTCAATGACGACAAGAGAAAATGACATCATTGTGTTGACTTATTGTATACCCACGAAGACCGCATTCCCGGTCAATATCGTTGGACGTTGTGCCTGATTTATTGACGTCATGTTGGCTTGAAGGCCTTGAGTAATGAAAGTGCACAATAGGCTTGATGAGAATTTTGAGTGCGTGGTTTCGATATCGATAGGTTGGTGATTGATAAATCGTTTTGCCATAGCTGGAATTACGCAGAGTAGCCCAACTTCACTGGAAGTCAAGAACAGAAGTGTACCTCAACTTTGTGTGATGGTTAAAGAGGAAGAAAAATGTGAAACTGTTTTAAAAATGCACCAGAAGAGCAAAAAAACAAACAAATCCGATTAGAAATTCTTTTGTTTTTGTTGCAAAATGAAATCATTTCCTTCCGTTTAGACTCGAAAACAAATCGAAAATCGAAATTACGAGTTTTGGTGATCACATGACGCAGTTATAAGACAAGGATGTTTAGTGAACTGTTTTTATTTGATTTGATGAATTATATAGCCATAAATCGATTTAGAACAATTCATGAATCGATTTACAGTAGTCATAAAAATCCAAACAATAGTTAAGGACATCTCCACATGTCGCAACTTCATCACATGATCATCCAAACTCCAAAAAATCCAGGAAACTCCATACAATATCACACAAAACCCAAAATGAACCTAATTTTTCGCTCTTCCGCAGCATTTTAAATAAATTTTTCACTTCCTTTCCCCTTTAGGTTTTTTAACGAGAATTTAACTGCTGAAAAACTGAAAAAACTTAAAAACAGCGTGACGGTGACATTTCACCAAAAAAAAAACAAAAAAAAACCACATGACAAATATCAGACAGTTGACTAAAAGGGAAATAAAGCAACTTGTGCGCTTACTCAAACAAACAAAACCAACACTCACAACTAACCTTCACCTACACCTAACTTACATAAGCATGAATCAAACAATTTCCCATCAGGTCTAATTCTGTTTACCCTGTGATGCAATTTTCTCGGAAAAGATACCCATCTGTCTGTACGATCGAGCGTAGGAGAAAATTACATTTCGTCAAATGAAGCGTGCATTTGGCGCCTCGATGGGCGTACAAAACAAAACAGAACCGGAAGCGACCGAAAAGCCACTCGACATCAACCCACTCAAAAAAAAAAAATCACCGAATAATAAATCCACCGTGAAAAATGGCTCAAAAAATTATCATACTGACTCACACGCCGATTAACCGCCATTATTATCATTTTTAATTACTGCCACCAGGTGCATCTGCTGTGACTAAGCTAACCCAGACGATTAACGACACGAGCAAGTCAAATTTTCCCAACGGTTTTCCGCTCTGGGTGAGTCAGGGAGCCAAACGACACGTGCACAGGCTGTACAGCACGAACAGCAGACAAGGGATCTGTTTTTGGGGAGCCGATGTTGATTGAATGAGTCGATTCATCCCATCCGTCAATGAATGCTCAATGGAAAATATACAAAACGCGAAATGCATTTGCGTTGGAGGAGGGATGATTCATTCTCATTCCTATTTCTCTTCTCCCATCCCACACAAGGCATAACGGCTAAAAGCACCACCTTTTGTGCTTGTAGTCGTGATGATGTACCTTTTCAAATTGAAATTAGATTGCCTCGCCTCACTCTGCCTCACTAGAACGAGCAATACGTGCGAGAATTGTGAGGATGAATAAAAACAAAATGGCCCGAATTTTTCCAGGGCGCTCGTGAGTCGTCAAGTTAAATTTTTTTTTTTTTTTTTTTTTTCACTTGATAAAATCGATTTTTATTTTATTTTTTTCGAGTGTGCGTGTGGGAGTGTGTGTGTCGTGCTTAAATCTATATTTGACTTTACATTGTGGGATCGATTTTTTTTGATTTTTTTTTTGGTTAGGGATGATGGTGGTGGTGGGTGTCAGTCAATCCAGAGTTAGTAGACCTTGTTGTACTCGTAGAACTCCCAAAGGTCTGTAATTGACATTGCCTTATTAGGTGGGTGAGGTTTTTCTCCTAATCAAAAATAAAGGTTGGGGATTTTTAAAGTTGAGATGTAATTAATTTGGGGATTTTAACCGAAATAAGGATGAAATGTGTGGAAATACAGTAATCTAGTTTGGAGATAATCGTTAGACAGGTAAACCTCGTTATAACGAATTCCTTTCAGGATCACCTGTGTGTGGTTGGAAGTGGAAGCAACATTGGATGTTGGCTAAGAACCCTTTCTGTTAATTTTAACAGCCTTGGGGAGTAACGTTTTTTTTTGTAACGGTTATTTTTTTGGTGTGTAACGCGTCGGTAACGAAAATCAGTAACTGGTTACATTTTCAGTGTATCTATAATATTTTATAATGTTTACAGTTAACTAATCACCAAAAAAATAAAGGAAATTAATATAAAATGAATAATTTTAGTATTGGTGGCTTTACTTCTTAGAAATTAAGGGAATGCTTACAGACTGCAATTTTGAAAGCCAGCTGTTGGTCAAAATAAATAAATTTACTTGGTATTACTATCGATTAATTTTTTTATTGTGGGGAAAAATAACTTTTAAAGTACGGTAACTTTAATTGTAACGAGTTACATTTAAAAAATAACTTTCCCAAGTCTGATTTTTAAAATAAAATTTTCACTTGTATTGTAAATTGTAAATATTGTAAATAAATTAATAAATAGTTGCATACGTTTCTTTACTATTAGGTAAACTAGAATGGTCCATTTGAGTTTGTTATGATGAGGTTCAACTTGCAGTTAGTTCTGCGCAAATCTCTTATTATCTTTTAAACTTTTAAAGGATTTAACACAGGTCTCTTTAATGGTTTTAAAGTTCTGCAGCCAGATCTGCTGCCATATGTGAACATGCAAAGGAACCATTTTGCTCTTGGGCACATTGTGTTTGAAGTTTAATTAAATGGTTAAAGATGAAAGTAGTTATGAAATTGGTTGAAAATGAAATAAAATTATAACTGAAAACTTGTCTTACACAAATTTCGTGATTTTCTTTGGAATTAAAGCTTTAATATAAATAAATATCCCAACATACATAATTTACCAGTCGTAAAGTTACAAATCACCAAATTGTCATCGATCTACACGAAAAACTCGCCATTTTGTTTGACTTTTCGAGCCCCAAAGTGATGTCATTTTTTTGCTGTTGACAGTTGGGCAAGTTATTGACTGATAAGGAAACCCAACTCATCCATTTCCCATCACACAGACATCCCCAACGACTCCGTTCCCGTTGGTGGCCCCATTTTAACTCGAGTTTCCT
Source organism: Geophilus flavus (assembly GCA_034695885.1). Taxonomy (NCBI): domain Eukaryota; kingdom Metazoa; phylum Arthropoda; class Chilopoda; order Geophilomorpha; family Geophilidae; genus Geophilus; species Geophilus flavus. The sequence goes on from JAQFZO010002358.1 coordinate 6,275, forward strand.
CACCCACATACTCATAACTATTTCTTCCATATCAATAATAAATTTTCACTCAGGTATTTTCTCCTTCATTACACCACCAAACAAACCAAAAAAACCTCACAATCATAAAACCTGTGTACAAAACCTTCAAAACCCCATCAAAAACAAATAAAAATTAAAAATCCATCATGACATCATTTCAATTTCGACGATAACGACAAACTAAAAACCAAAACTGATATTTTTTTTATTTTTTTTTTTTACATAAAATTCAGACCTTGACCTCTTTGCGAACAAAAATTCTCTAAAAGGATTAGCCACACACCAAACCATTTGCCTACAGACATGATTTTTAAATTAAAAACTTCATTTACCTCTATACTTAATTAAAATCCGAAGGTGTGCCACTCCCACACATCAAAACCCGACAAAAAAATAGAAATATCTAATTACCAAAGAGCATTTCTTTGTATCAACAGATTTGATAAAACCATAATCTCATTTTCCTCGTAATTTCATTAACCCAACACGTAGAAAACAAAAACACCAGAAAAAAAAGTGACAAAAGGTGAGTTTTCGTATCTACAAACGAATTTTTTCGAGATTTTCTGATAAGAAACTTAATTATCGGAATTATTCACCTTCAATTTTGCAACTCATCTTTTTGTTTTCGTTATGCCCACACGAGAAACATTTGGTAAACATCACTTCACACCCCAATTTGTGCCCAAATCCCCTTATTTCATCCCCTAAAAGCAGGAAAAGCTTAAAATAAACTAGAAAAAGGGAAAAATTCCTCATACTTGATTTAATTTATTATATCTTACCCATAAATTTTACTTTTCCGCTTCAAATCCAACATCATTTCCTATTTCGAGCAGATACGAGGAAGGGCAGACATTTTAATCAATTACGGTGACAAATTCAAAAGGCCCTGTCACACGAAGGGGCTTCACAAGCCTCTTATCCTGCAATTCAGTCAATGAACTCTAACTGTGACCCTGCCCAAAGCCACCCATAAATCCAACGGAAAAAAATAAAAAAATAACAAAAAAATTTACCTGTAAACACAAAATAAAATAAAAAATAAAAAAAAATGTGTGGGTGTCGTGTTTTAAATCCTGCAAATGCGTTTAAAGCTCGGATTGTCAACACTAGATGACACGTGATAGGTAGAAAAAATATTAAAATATCGTGTTACAATATTTTTTTGTTTTGTGAGGCAACAACCAGCGTCATTACATAATTCCTCATTAACTGTATTTTTTCACATTTTTTTTTTAAGGAAAATTAATTTTTATAATTGTGTAAGGATTATGAGAATAAAAATAAAGGTCAACTTACTTGGATGAAATATCCGTGAAATTGCCTCCATCGAGTAAGCGTATTTTAGCAAATAGAACGGCGTTAACAAAAGTCACAGACGTGAGCTCGTCGACTTGAAACTCCACTTGAAATTTATACTTCTTTTTTTTCAACATAAACGTCATGATGTTAACCAATCTTGTTACACATGCACAGATAAAGTTGTCATCTTTAAGCTCGCTTTAAGTTGTGTTGTTTTCTCGTCTCTTTACGAAGCTGTTTTTACGGATTTCTCTGATTGTCGAATCGCACGCGATGCTTTGAAAAGAAATAATAATAATGCAATGAAACAGGTATGTTGTGATGTGAAATCGAGGGAGATTAGATGAGAATTATATTGCAATCGCTGATTTCGGTTGGGGAAAAAAAGTATTGCTTGATTACGGCACTGTTTACCAGAATTCGAACCCGGTTTTTGTACTTTGTAAATGCAATTTCCACGATGAGGTTCTGATTGAGCTCATGTAGATAAGAGTAGGATGTTAGATGAAAAGTCACGAGTGAATTCAGTCGACCACATGAGACGAACACTTCTCAACACTGAACAACTGTTTTATGAATGGCACCGCCACACCGCAAACGGCATCACTGTTTGCGCTTCGATCATGGCGACCTCTAATAAATAAATAAATAAAAATTTTGCATTTTTTAAAAACTGTTTTTGATTGTTTTTATTTGGGTTATTAATTTATTTGTAAAATAAAAAGAGATTTATAATTTTTGTGATTACTCATCGATAAAAATATATATGATGTAATAAACTTTCATGTTTTTATGGTTGAAGGATGTTAAATGACGTCATCATTCTGTTGTTTATTTTTGGATCTGCTCTGATCCATAATGGCGGCTCTCTCAAATGGCTACTCCCAGCTATTTAGTAATGGATTTCGACTTCTGCAGCGATGTCTGTCTACTCACAAAGATCCTTTCGTAAATTAATGGTTTTAAATTTGTTGTTTGAATTATTATTTATTTTCATTATTAATTTTTAGGGTGTGTCGACACCAGGGGCTGACAGAAAAGCGCAACAAGCTGAAAGAGCCGCTAAAGGATTACCAACGAAATTTCCAATTGCTGGAGTTAAACACGTTATAGTCGTAGCATCGGGTAAAGGAGGAGTTGGAAAATCTACAACAGCAGTTAACTTAGCATTGGCAATAGCTAAAAATGAAAACGTGAGATTTTTGCAACCGTAAACACAAACTATAAACATAAAATATTTAATTAATTTAGGAGAAAAAGGTCGGTTTACTCGATGCAGACGTATACGGCCCATCGATTCCACAGATGATGAATTTGAGCGGACAACCAGAACTAACTCATCGTAATTAAATCGATTAAATTAGAAATGAACGTTTTAACCATTTGTGTCAATTAAAATAGTATTCTTAATGCAGAGAAGTTGATGAAACCCTTAACTAATTATGGAATAAAATGGTAACACACTCAAATTTGTTTTTTAAAAAAAACCTGAATTTATATTTTAATTTAATTTTTATTCAAGTATGTCCATGGGTTTTCTCGTCGAGAAAGAAAGCGCTGTAGTTTGGCGAGGTTTGATGGTGATGTCAGCAATCCAGAAATTTCTCAGACAAGTCGCATGGGGACCATTGGATTATTTAATAATTGATATGCCACCTGGCACAGGTGATACCCAATTATCAATATCACAAAATATTCCAATTTCCGGTAATTAGTTTCTTGTTTCTGAAATTTTCAAAAATTACATAAGATTTCTTACTATTTTATTTTTAGGTGCCATTATCGTAACGACGCCCCAAGAAGTTGCTCTTCTAGACGCGCGAAAAGGAATTAAAATGTTCAGGGATGTCAAAGTCCCCGTGATAGGAATCGTTCAAAACATGAGCACGTTTCATTGTCCTAAATGCAATCACGTGACTAACATATTTGGTTTCGACGGTGCGAAGAAATTAGCCGAGGAATCGAATGTGGAGTTGTTAGGAGACATTCCACTTCAGTTAGAAATTATGCAAAGTTCTGATAGCGGTAAACCCATAGTGGCCGTGCAGCCAGACAGTCCTCAAGTATTTAATGAATAATTAAAAGTTTCGCTTAAAACCTTTAACCAAATTAAATTTGCATTTTCAGAGTGCTCAGTACAGGAAGATAGCGGAGAAAGCAGTGAAGAAATTACCACCACCATTTGAAATGTAAATTTTATAAATGAAAAGAAAAAAAATGAATCAATGTAACTTTTAATTCTATTTTAATTCACCAAACATGTACGTAATAATAAAAAAAGAAATTGAACAAACCATCAAAACCCACATTTAAGAAGCAACTGAAGTCAGTAAATCGACTAAAAACTGATTAGGGTCAGCTATGTCGTTTAACAATTCTGCAACATCACAAAATTCGGCAAAACTTTGACAAGGTAGTGCTTCATCCTGAAAGGAAACGAGCAACCGGTCGCCCATTTCAAGGAGGGCAGGATCATTTGTACGGATAAAATTTGCTAAAGCTGACGGCCAGTCGGATTCACTCGACATTGGAACTTTCTAAAATTTAAAATAAATCGTTAATTTACTAGACTCACATGATCAGTATTGAAACAAACCTTAAAAGCAATTGAATATAATTTATCCATCAAAAAGAAAAACATCAAATACGGTTTGTAAACACTGTACTCCTTGACCTCGCAGTCGTTCAACCTTAAAAAAAATCAGAAAATAAATTATTTTTCGAGGTTATTCATCCAATTTACTAAATACCTCGCGATTCCTTGTGGAGCCACATGACGCGCATGAGCCAACACGATCATATACTTGAGAAATATGATTCTATTCTGTTGCCATTTTGCAAACGAATGAACCACAACCGACATCACGCACCAGTACAATGGGCCTTCAGCCTGAAACGATTAAAATAAAAGAAATATAAAATAAATCAATAAAAGTATTAAAACTCATGATTTTACCTCAAAGCACTTTTCAACCCATTTTTCTGTGGGCATTTCCAGAAAACTCGCCAAATTTTTCTCCTCCCTCGGTGCGCATCTAGTACTGCGATTAAAAATACACAATTTAAAAACAAAAAATTTAATATTAAATAAAATTGATTTACGTGTTGATGACGTAAAGAGCCATGTGCAGAATATACGGTAGTAGATGCATATTACTCTGGGGTCCACCACCACCACTTTCATCACTGAACGATCTCTCTTGCGCAAATCGAAGTAATAGCAATTTTAAATCATGGATGGTTGAAGAATAATTTATATCTCGATGTCCTATACTTTCTTGGATGTAAGTATTGTGTCTGAAATGAATAAAATTATATTTAAAAAATTAGAAAATTAAATTTCCAATGCATCGTTACCTAGCTAAACAACTAGCAAATACCGACTCTGGAACCTGTGGTCCCCAGAGAGGTAAAAGACCGTTGCATTTAGTGTTGGCATTCTGTAACGCCGCACTCTCCCATTCATCTCTTCCCCTGGCCAATCGAACGGCGGACAAATGACAGTCCACGTGTACTACGTTGAAATGCGTTACAGTCGCGTATGCTTGGGTCTTCCTTGTTTTGTTTTCGTAATCATCCGCGTTAATTCTCTTCGTAAATGTGTAAATTCCTAGAACTTTCGTTGGTTGAAACTTGTATCCCTCGCGACAAATGACACAAACCAGTCCCGGTTCTTCGACCAATTCATCCATTTGTTTCAAAATGTTGCTCTTGGCAGTCACCTGAAAATTTAGATTTTAACATTAATTTTAGGAAAATAAAAATAAAAAAATTGTAAAACAAACCTGTCCTTTCTCATTCGTGCACATTCCCAATCCAGCGAGTTGTTTCTCTCTCATCGCCATCGCTAATCGCTTTTTCTCAGCTTTGGTCTGTTTCCGCACTTCTTCGATCTTCTGCGCGACTTGTTGGTTCTCTCTCAAAGCTTCCATCAAATTTTCAGCCAACGATCCGACGTGTTCGTCGCTCGACACTTGTTCCAAACGATGCATGATGGGAATGCATTCCGAACTCACTTTGACCTGCGATGCTTCGTGGCCTAAACATAGCCCACTCAGCATTCTCAGTACAAATTTGAGAGCTGGTTTAGAAATAAATTCTTTCCATTCGTCCGAATCTACGAGCAACGCCGATCGAATGGGCGGTGCGTGCATTTGGATGTACTCTAATGCGTCACCAATGATTCCTTCACGTAAAATCAAATCCTTCAGTTGATGTTTATTAGGACTATGTTCAATTTGGTTTGTCAAAATACACAAACTTTCCAAATTAAGATTTTATTTGGTTAATTAATAATACACGGAATTACCAGCAACTCGTTCTCAGTCGTGTGTTCGAAATCAAACCGGTTAAAATTCAGAGAAGGTTTAAAATAATTAACTAAAGCGTGCATTTTTTCAACCGATCCTAACGTTAAGAATGGCAAAACACGTAACAGTCTTTCCTGCACCCCTGGATTCTGTCGTACAGCTGGGGTTCCGATTTGTTGAAGTAGGTAATGGACATCTTCTAGCGATCCGCAAGTTTCCGCAAAATCAGAAAATTTCTCCGGTGTCTGAATGCTGGCCTCGACTAAGATAGTTTCCATCACCTATTAATAAAAAAGGCATTAGTGTTTCTTCAAATTTCAAACAAGTAAAAATTTTAATACTTGAAGTAATTGTTCGGTCAAAGTTGGTTGTCCGGGTTGCCCTTGTACTAAATCGGGGTCGGCAACAAGAAGTGTTTTCAACGTTTGCAGTTTGACTGTCGTTGCTTCCATCGCAGATTG
>JAQFZO010002359.1:0-12363 GCA_034695885.1 Geophilus flavus
ATTATATAAAAAAAATCGAAGTGTATTTCGACGAAGTCCATCGAAATGGCCATTTCACAAAGGATTTTTGTCATGATTTTTAACGGTTTTCGGCATTTTCTAGCCGATTTTCAATAATTTTTGGCATTTTCTCGCCAGTTTTTAACGGTTTTCGGCATTTTCTACAGAAAACCGTTAGAAAATCGTTAAATTAGTGCAGAAAATGTTGACCAATCAAGCATGCCATATCCATCGAAACTCGAAATAGTCATTCCACTAAGGATTGGCTATTCAAACGGACGTCAGATTTTTTAAACAAAACGTCCGTCGAAATAGCCTCACCCAAAAAAAAACGTTAAAAAAACAAAAAAACTCACTTCATATTAGCTAATTTAGTTTGTTCTTTATTTTTCAACGTAGTCGTGATATTACTGTGTCGACACATCATGAAAATCGCCACACTCAGGAACAAGAAATTTATCTGCAAAAATAAAATTTCATTTAATTTCTATCTTTCTTCCCAAAAAAATAAAAACTTACAATTATGACTGCTATAACCGGCCCAACAAAACTGAATACGAAGTAATTATCCGTTCTCAGCCAGCAATATCGCTCGGTACCGTAGCTCCATGGATCGATGATGCACGAAACACACACAATGAAAGCCGGTACGCCGTACCCCAAGGCGTAATACCATCGCACTCGTGATCTCTCGGTTTCAAACACCTCGATCAACATGACGTACAGTTGGAATCCTTCGAGGAACATCCAAGCGAAGGAACAAAGGAAAAAGAAATGCAGCAATCCGGCGACAACTCCGCACAAAAGCCGTTCGTCCGTGCGCCCTACGCCGACGAGAAAAATGATCTCTGCCACCAGGAGGCATGCGCATAAGTTTTTGTGGATGGTCGTGCGGTCGCTTCGTAAGGTGCGGAATATGGTGAAAGTCAGAAAGGAGAGGAACAAACACACTATGGACACCACGCATCCGATTAATGTGATGGTTTGAAGCGCCGCTTCGTGGACTGCCGATGACTGGTTGGGAGAAATGGGGAATTAGTTTGTGGAATTGTTTGATTTAATTTATTTTATTTAAATTATTACCTCAACTCCTTGAAAGTTCATGAGGACGGCAAAATTGGTCAAATGGTTGCAGCTGCACACCGTGTGCGTTCGATTTGTCATTTTCACTTTGCAGCCGTCGTCAGACCAAGTACTGAAATTGCAATTGGAAAATTAATGGGTTTGAAATTTTTAAGATGATTTTTTTTGAGTTTATTGGGTGGGACACTGTTACTGCGAATTTTTAACATTTAAATGGCGCTTGTTGTTGTTTCTCGAATTCATAATCAAGGAAACGGTACACTATGAAGTTCCCAGATGAAAAACTTTGTAAAATTTTTGCATTTTTCTGTCAGAATTTCAGTGTTTTGCAAACTTTACAAATTTCGACTTTTGTGGCTATTTTGGTGCAAAAACTTTGCAAAATTTAATCCAACGGATTTACTTTTACAAAAATTTTGTAAAATTTAGATCTGTGACATTGTTTTGCATCAAATTTTTTTTCCCAAAAATTTTACAAATGTTTTTAGCGGGTTATGACATAGCTGAGAAATTCAGGGAATGTCTTTTGCAAGGTAAATAAAATGCAGACCCTGAATTTCTTTGAATATCATCCCAAAAACTGCACATTTTAAATTGATTTTTTTTATTTTTGTAGGCAACGTCTGATTTTAAAAATGCTTTTCCACTTTTGTGAAATGGGAATCTAAAATAAACATCAAATTTCACTAGAATATTTCAAATATTTCATTTCACATAGTGCGAAATCCAATATCTACTTTACAACTGCCTTTACTTCATGTGAATTTTGACGTTTGCACGATATAAACTTAACTTCCTCATTTTACAAGATGCGAAAGTCAAAGTTAAATGTACACACAAAATTTCACAACAAAATCGCACCAAATTTACAACTTATGCAATAAAATTCAAAATTCGCGGTATAGCCGTGACTCGAGATTCTTACTCTTTGTCGTAGTTCCAATAAACACAAGTCGGATTCGAAATATTATCATCTCGCAAATGACGAAAACTAATAGTCACGGGTTGGCTGAGGGGCAGTTTGCTGCCTCGGCCAACTATGGCTGATATAACATGAGAATTGAGAACGCGTGATACATTTACACCATAATCGTTAAAATAATCGGCTTCGAAATTGGTTAATATTTCATCTAAATTGCCAAAGGTGAAGAAAATTGCCTTGACTAAACCTACAACGAAAATAAAAACAAAAATCAATCGAAAAAATTCATTTATTCATTTAAAAATTCATTTATTTTTACCCTTTTCAGTTCTGTCCATTATCGCTTCCACCGGTAGAGTTATTGAATCCGTCGCCAGATCCCAAATCACGTTGTTCAGATCCTCGTTCGTCGGGAAGTGAATTTCTTTCACGTTCTGAACCTTGAAGACTTTCAAGGACATCACTAAAAAAAAATTTAAAAAAAAATTTTTTTAGTAAAAAAATATTAATCATAAATATTTTTTAATAAAATTCGCAATAGGAGTGAAAAGTGTGGTTGGTATATTTTTTTTTCATTCTGTCTTTATTTATCAAGGCTGCCGTAATTAGAGAAAGCTAATTACTGCATGCAGCAAAGTTTTATTTTGAATTTTATATTGGATTAAAAAGTTTTGAATTAAATTAGGGTTTTATAAGATTCATTAAGGCAGAGATAATTATGATTTTTTTGGGGGTTTTTAAAAAGAGTGAGGAAAGGAAATGCATAATGGCGAAGTTGAGAGCCTTAGAGGCGATTTACTGAGTAATTGAAAAATGTTTATTTAAGTTGGAATTTGTATGAAATGGGGACGGCACGACAAAGAAACGACAGCAAAAGAACGAACAACGAGAAACGATAAATGTAACGACAGCAAACTACCAACACCCAGAGTGGTATAAGCAGACTGTGCGTACTTACTGACGTTCTTGTCCGCTTGCTGTACCAGCACCTTCTCGTAGTCGATTTGATCGGCTAGCAAGTATGCGTTCTGGTCCAGACCTTGTAAAAGGGACGTGGCAGCACGCATTTGCTGCAGCCGACTCAAATCGTGCCACGATAGCCTCTGTTTTGGATCCGAGTTTAATAGATTGCTGCTGGTTTGAATCACAGACTAAAAGAAAAGAAAATTATTTAGTAAAATAAAATCAAAACTGATGTCGATTGATGTACGTTTGTGAGTTGTGACCGTTGTAAATAAAATTATACCCTTATTTAAGACACAAGGCATTGATTAAAACATTAAGATGTCTTTTAAGAGACTTTATTTGACTACAGTCAAAACTGTGAAGTCCGGACACCTTCGGGCCAATGAAAAGTCGTCTGATCTTCACAGCTGTCCAGATTCAAAGCGGTTTTAGAAAATGGGGTCCAACTTTGGCTAAATTCATCCACTTTACGGTTTTTAGGACTTTACGGTGTCCGGACTTAACGGCTTTGACTGTATAAATCAAAATTGTCTCCTGAAAAGTCACATTAAGTGTCTTATTTCATTGTACCCTTATTTAAGACACTAAGCAGTGACTTATTAGACTCCAAAACTGTCTTAAATGCTTACAATTTACACCTGTAAGTGTCTTAAATAAACAATATATACTCTCGATGTCTTCCTAAGCGACACCTTATTTACAGCGCACGAAATTAGGAGGCCAATATTAGGGAGTTTGCAGAAAACTGACTTACAGCAACTTATATAAATTTATGACTTATGGTAACTGATTCATTTAGCCTTACACTTTATAATTTATAAGTTGTTAAATCAATAGGGAGTTTGCGCAAAGCCTACTTAAGTCATAAGTTTATAAGTTGCTATAAGTAAGCTTTGCGCAAACTCCCTAACACTGCTATAAGTTATAAGATAAGTCTTATAAGTTCTGTTTCCACAAAATCCCTATAATCATAAGTTGCGATGTTTTATTTTGGTATAGCAGTCGAACATCGGTCACAACCCTGGCTAAATATCAAACCAACGCGCACCTGCATCAACTCAGTAATGACCTCCTCCTTATTGGTCACTTTCAACGAGTTCAACTTCTCCTCCATCTTATCCGCCATCTTCTTCAACATCCCCGACGCCAATATGGTATCCCCACCATAAATCGGCTGATTCTTGGTCACGCGGGCCAACTCGCTCGCAATATTGACCGCAAACTTATCCGAATCAACATCAGCCGCCAAATTACTGATCCACGTCAACTGACAAGCGCTCAAGTCCGGATTCTTCGGAATCCACTGCACCGGATCATAACCGCATCTCCATCTCGCGATACCGGAAACCCCGATCGGACACGGAACGACGGCTTCTTCTCCTCGACGAGTCCAGTCCCACTGAATACCCCGGGCCTTGACCGGTGGACAGTGGTCGACTTCGAGGTTCTTAGGCGTGGTGGACACGGCGACGGTGATCGTATCGTCCATCGACAGCGAGTTCTTGGTCACTTGGATCGGTTTCGTGGCTCTGACTAGCGTTTCTTCCAATACAGTGCGCGCAGTAACCGGTGAAGTCTTGACCGGGGCCTCGGTGGTTGAGGTTGTCATTGTGAACACCGGGTGGTCTCTCGCCCGATCGGTGCTCGTTGTTGTAGTCGTCGTCGCTGCGGTTGTTGTAACGGAAGATGCTGTTGTTGTCGGTACGAGCCAATCGGAGGCCGCCGTTGTTCTCGTGATCAACCATGGCGGGATTGGTTTTTTGGTGCTGGTTGTCGTTGGTGGCGACGTGGAAGCTGGAAATAAAGGTTGTAAATGAGAATTATGACTGTTTTTTAACGAGGGAATTAAAGAAATAAATAAATAAAATTTAAAAAATGAAATAAATAAATAAATAAATAAAATAATAAAAATAATTTTAAGACTATTTTAAGTAAATATAAAATTAAACGAGAAAAAAATGGCTGAAATCAGGGTTTAACTTTAATTTTTTTTTAATTTTATAAAAAATAGCTTAAAGATTAAAAATTAAAACCCTGAGTTCAGCTGTGCTAAAAATTAAAAATTTAAAAATTTAACATTTTGTAAATTTGTGTGGAGAAATCCATTAGCCAAACATTTTACAATTTAACAATCACCAATAGATGTCGCTCAAAAAGTGTCATTTTATAAAAGAGAATAAAAATCGGCATCAAAAACTATTAATTAATTTTTTTCCTCTTTCTAAAATTACCTTCACTAACTAATAAAACTCCTAATTGACATAAGGACAGAAACACTTTATCAAATTTTATAATTTTACCTTCAAAAACAAAATGAATGCATTAAAAATTAAAACATTCCATTATAGAAACCCATAAATCTCATTTTAACCGATTTTCTCATCATAAGCCCATCCCATCACATATTGGCTATTGGTTTTCGAAAATGATTTACGCAACGCATGGAATCTAGATCGCATTTAAATTCCACGCATTGCGCTTTGCAAATCGACATTTTAATATCACAAAATGAAAAAATAATAATAATAAAAAAATAAATAAATAATAATAAGAAAAAAAAACGCCATGCAATTTCAAGCAGTATTAAGGTACCACTGGGCAGTACCTGGTGAACAAAGATAATGGGCCTCCAGGTACTTCCACGTGCCGGGACAAGGATCGCTAAACACTTGAGTGTCAGCCCGGATGCTGCAACTATTCTGTTGACTACATCTAAGGGAATCAAATTCAAACGGGCCATTAGATCAAAATAAACTCCATCCTTTACCTCTTCGACTCAAACCAACAAGTAAAAATAAAAGGGTAACGCTATTTTCACCGATTTTTTAACAGTATTCCGCGTGATTTTTAACATTTTTCGGTAAAAAATACCGAAAACCATTAAAAATCGGTTAGAAAATGTCGAAAACCGTTAAAAATCGGCTAGAAAATAAATAAAAGAGGTAAAAGAAAGAGCGGATTAATAATAATAATAACAATAAATATTAAACAACAAAAAATATAAAATATATATAAAGAAAAAAAATTTTTTTTGGGGGTCGTGGGATTTTGTCAACAACGTCATCTGAAAAACCAAACGTGCAATATGTTAGCGACGAGTGTAAATGGATTAATGGGCGATCAGCTTACCTCGACAATAGTAATGCGCTTCCACGTATTTGGACGTATTGGGGCACGGGTCGCCCAGAATGGCACTCGTCACCGAGAGCGAGCAGCTGGATTTCGACCTACATCTGCAATCAAATCGCACGTTTTTCACAGTGGGAGAGGCGAGGGACAGTTTCGTGTGGATGGTTTTGTGTTCTACGTGGCCGGGTCGGCCGGGAGAACATCAATGAACACAGAGAAGAAGAAGAAGAAGAAAAAGAACTTAGTCTTTATTCTACACTGCAGGCATCTCCATGTGTATGGTGGTGTAGTCAGTCGTCGCAGAGAGACCGAAATCAATTGCTCGCCTTTCCATTTGCGAGTTGAAAAATCAAATTTGCGGGTTCGGATAAAGGACGTTGGATTACACGTACACACACACACACATGAGTCGAATGCAATTTCTTAGTGTGTGGTGTGGGTGGTGGGTGTGCGACAGTTGGAATTGAAAAATCAACTTGTTTTGACAAGGAATTCTTTTCTTGCGGGTGGTAATTTACATTGCTGGATGTTGGATGTTGGGTTTGGGGCGGAATGACAGTTTGGGTGAGATTTTTTTTGGTATGGAGGAAATGTGGCGTTTGATTGGGGGTTTAAGTCTGAGTTTGAGTTTTTTTTGTATATTGGATTTTATTGCGAGCCAATTTTGTGTTGGTGGTTTTTTTTTTGTAAAAAAAAAAATGTATTTCGGGTGTTTGCTACTAGGTGGCGCTGTGAGTTGTGCCCCAATGATTGGTTTTGGCTTCTGGGTACCACCGTATATAAAATGTTGGCGATTTGGGAATGTTGTTGTTGCCGTTATCAGTTATTTCCGATATTCTGTAAATGCATTCCTGGTAAATAATAGAGTCGCTTGGCTCGATGTACCGTTCCGACATTAACTGCGCAGTAAAAATCTCTTAATAATTCATTCTGCTGGCAGTGGATAGACTATAGGTGCATTTAACGTTTAATTCCATTTTTTAAAAACATCAACATTTGAAATGTTGCTGGTGCATTACACAATCCAAAAGGCATACGTTTAAATTGCATGGGACCCTGCGGTGTCCAAAAGGCCGTCTTTTTGCGATCATTCTTAGCCATATATACCTGGTAGTAGCAAACTGGCTTCATAATCAAAGTTCAAACAGTTGCATGTCTCGACTAATCATTCCAAATTCCATCCCTTGGAGGCGAGAATATCAGTTTTAAAAGTCATCAGACAGAAAAATTCCAAACTTTCCATTAAAAACTTAAAAGAAAAAACAAAAATGCCACACCTAAAGTAATCAGGTGACTCACCAGAAAGAAAAAAACTATGGAAGAGCAAAAGTACCAACAAATTAAAACTTTAAAAACAAAAAAATCCCATAATTACACACAGGCTTTACTAATAACTAGCTTTTAAAGTGTTAGAAACATTCCCTTGAGACTACCCTTGCTTCCATCCAGCAAAAATTACTGATTACTTAACATTATTATTCCAAAAACCTTAACCTGAAAAACTCACTTAACATTAAATTATACCATTCCCTTCCTTTGATACACCTAAATGAACCCAATCCCAATGCAAATTCAACAAAATTCTCACCCTTTGGCTCCAAACAACCACTTGTTGATACCAAAAAACCAAGAAAAGAAAAGAAAAAGATTTAAATTTATAAAACAAGTGAATAACTAAAAAAAAAAAAAAAAAAAAAAAATCGTGTTGAAAAGTGACATCTGGTGGTCCAACTAATAATCAAGTTTGCAGGAATTATCCTCCAGGGCTCTCAACAGAAGGTCAGTGTCTGGCTGGCATGGGAGTGTCACTCGAATAAATGCGTCTTTGTTTTTCACATTATTTGATTGCACTTTGCGACTTGTTTTCCTTGTCAAAACAATTTTTTTTTCTCCACCACAAAATGTATGCGGGAGAAAAATAAAACATGGATCAACTTGCGTTTTGCGTTACATGTGAGTTAATTTTTTTTTTTTTTTATTTAGGAAAAAATGGAAGAGAAAAACGGGTCATGTTATCGCATAGGATCAGCGTGTCGTAAATAACTCGGGAGAGGGAAGAGGGAGGGGGTCAGGGAGTCATAAATAAGTCAAAATTAAATGGTTGGAAAATATAAGTTTGAAATCATCGAGTTGGTTCTTGTCGAGAGAAAAAATTGTTTTTTTTTTAAATGTGTTGTTAATCATACCTCTCTTGTAGGACTCTAAAAGATCTGTTGGACATGCAATTGACACTCCAATCTTGAACGCCGTGTTCGTTGCACACGCTTATGCTAAATCGTCCGTAATTAGCCCGGATTAAGTCGATAGTGTGGCCTTCGTAGCATTGTATCGTTAATACACTTCCCTCGCATGCGTATGCTGTGAAGTATTTCGGCCGATCTGGAAAAATTGAAACAAAAAATTTTTTTAGTAGGAGAAAAATTGTACGGGAGGGAGAAAAATCATGCCGTGTTTGGTGCGTCGCGCGCGGCATGGAAAGTTGCGGTTACCGTACATAGAAATGCTTAGTTTTTTTTTTAGTATTTTGATTTATCGTATTTTATTTTGAGTGTTGAAATATATTTTTTTATATTTCATATTCTTATCGAGTAGGTAAAAAAAAGTACGGTAGATGAAAATTTGATGCCGTGCTTGGGCCACCTAGTGCGGCATTATAAACGAATAATTATCGTACAAAAATACCAGTCATTATAAAACAAGAAAAATCAATATTTAAAAAAATATATACGTATATATTATAAATGATCAATATCTAAATAAATTTGTGACATTTTCCAGTACAGGATATAAATAAAAATCGATAGATAAAAAAAAATTTTTTCATAGGTAAAAAAAAAAAGTACGGTAATTGCGAAATCCATGCCGTGTCAGCTCACCCGAGCACGGCATAGAAAAACTTAAATCCCCGTCAAAAAAAAAAACTTAATCGATCACCTACTTTTCCAAAACCCTTTAATTCCCACTAGATGGCGCCACCGACCTTTAAATCCCTCACAAATAAACACGTTCCAAAACCTTCACGACTTAAACTCCCCCACAAAAAAGACCCCTTAAAAAAAGAAAAAAAGGCGACCCGAAAGATTAAAAACAACAAGGATGTGCCTCGCCCAGAGCCCAGTCCATCACCCGGTAAGGAGAAAAAGAGGAGTTTGGTTAAGTGCCAAGTCATGACCCTATTTTACCAACAGGAGTCATAAACACGACACACTCAAGACGAGGATGGGAGAAACGGGTCACTCACTGGTCGACAAACCTCGAGAGCACATCTGAAGCTAATGGAAGCCAAATGCTCCATCTGTTTGTGACAAGGTCCCTTGTAGGATGCACGCGTTGCAAGGCTTAACTCTTGGCGTGACTAAATACACTCTCTTAGCAGTTAAGAGGTAAATAACACAAATTTGCCAATTTCGCCTCACAATGCATTCAGCAACGCGTGCTAAGTAAAAATCCATAGTATGTCAATCGATATCTCGACGCGAAACCGTTTAAAATGGTAATCGATAAAAAGGCGGCGCTGCTACCACCAGTCGCTAACTAATGGAGGCAACAGGAGACGCCTTGCACGCGCTCATCAAGATACAATGTGGAATCAAGATAAAGTCGTATATCTTGCCCAACTCATCTAGACCGAGCGTTGAAAAAATTAAATCGAAGTTTGCATCCGACGCTACAGCGCCCACTGGTGACGGTTTTTGCAAATTTTTACCCAGCGCATCATGAGACATAAATCAACTTCTTGTTTATTAACTAACAATCAACAAAGGTAACAATAAATCAATTAATTCATCAATTTGATGCGAAACTAAAGCGTTGTTGCTTATTATTCGAAAGTTGTTCCAAGTTTTCGGTTTGCGTTTACCATGACCCCAGGTCTGGTCTTTGCGCGTTGTCGAAAGGGGATGTGTAGATATGCGAAAAAGTTTGGAAGTTTACGTTTGATTTGTGTCTTGGGGATGTTGTAATTAGTCACAGCTGGATGGAATGGGGGAGTTTTGAAAATATCGATGAAGTCATGTGGATTCCTATTTAGTTTGCTTTGGTATTCGAGGCATTCTTCGCAGACTTGGTAGTGACTCCGATCGTCGAGGCTATTGCCAGGTCACACGGCGTAATGGAGGAAGATCATTATTAGAAATGGCATTATATCCGGTTGTGTTACCAGGGGGAGATGGGTAGAAAAAGTGGAAAATGATTGATGACCTGGCTATATATGATCTTTGAAACAATGGTCTTCTAAATGCATTGTTAATTAAAACCCATTGTTAACCAACAATGTTGCATCTTTTTGTTTTGTTTTGTTCTGAGAAAGTCCCCTCACAGCATTGATAAATGGATTTTTGCACCTCAAGTTTTGAGATTGTTATGATTGATTGATTTACACCTCCAAGGTGAACTGCAAAAGTTGTAAAACTTGCGACTAATTTCAACTTTCAACTTGCGGTCTTTAATCATTAAACATGAATCATGCAACCAGCTCAAAAGCTCAAACACCAATTTCAAATGTCACTTCACCTTCTGCTATTAAGCGTTTGCCTTATACGTAATACGAAAGAATAGCACCCTCAAGAAATTACCGTCTAAACCGATTGCCGTCAGCGTCAAACTAAGTTATACTATGGCAATGTGATTGAGACAAACATGTGGGCTGGTATCAACAAAACCGTACTGGAATCAGAAATTTCACTTTCCAGTTCAGGTGTGACCGAAACTTCGTGGGGATCTTTGGGATTGATAGACGTAGTCAATTTTTAAAAAATTTTTAACCAGTCCTTCACAGTTCTGTTGAGATGGAGTTCAAAAAATTGAAATTACACCATCTATATTTTCCGATAACTGGACTGCGTATATCATAAGAGATTGAGTATTTTTTGGGTTTTGTGTTTCTATTGTCTTTGTATTTGTTATTTGTATATGACAGGTCCCGTATGGCCTCAGTTGCCGCTGAAGACCTTAAATTCTATAATACCATATTCTGTAAAGCGATTTCGACGTTCTTGGTCAACGGGTCCTCTTTAAACTCCCCGATAAATTCGGCATGGTTAAAACGTGGTTATTGAAAATTCAGCAAGTATCAGGCGTCAGCATTTTCTGTAATAAGTGATGATGTTTCCAAACTGTTTAGCAATTTCATTTTTACCTACAAGGTGGAAGCGATCGATGCGACTCCATCGATATCTGAATCAGCGAAAATGGTTAGGTTTAATGACGGCTAAGTTTTTTTTTAAGACCATGTTCAAAAACACCGTGCTCGGTGCCAATCTAATACAATCACCGGTCCCTCAGGAGGAATAATTCTCACATAAAAAATAAAAGTTATCCGGGCACTCTTAGGTTTGCAAAGCGCTTTAATATGCGTTCCAAGTCACGTATTAACCTGGTATCAATTCAGTCTCGCACACTTTGTTCGGGAGTCTGGTCGAGTTACACTGCTGATAATATTGTTAGCCAGCAGTTGTAACAATGTAGAAATTTCATATTTTTGAATTTTCCAGCCATATGAGTTGACCTTACAGACATGTTGGCTGTTGGGAGCATTGCCTGATGATGATTCTATGGAAAGTGTGGCTGGCTGGCCGTGCGCTTATGGCAAAATCTATAATTACGCGAAAAATCATAAATCATCTCTAAACCGAGCGTTGTTGATATTTTTTTTTTCTTGCGAGTCATCATTCATTCGAAAGATAATAACTTGTATATATGATATTTAGACGTCCGTCCGGACCTGTTTGGTATTTAAAACTCGTCTGGTTTGGTCGGTTGCTGTGGTTTGACTGCATTGTCGGTAGATGGCGTTTCGGATTTTAATTGTTTCTACAGGACGGGAGGTATAGTCTTTGTTGTTTTAATTTTTAATACAATTTGTGCAAGCGTTGGAATAACTACACTATGAATGTGAATGTGAGAAAGACTCGTAAAATTCTAGTGTGGTACGGTTTTATGTAATGATAGTAATGTCTGGACTGTGGACACTAGGGATGTTAGATAATGTTTCGATGCAAATGTGATGTGATATTATATTATATTAGAAAATATTGCAGTAGTGAAAATATAATTTCTTGCAAAAGTATATCTCATTTATAAGCGAATTTGCGGGATGGTGATGTATAGTTTGCAAGAAATGCTATTTTTACTAAGTTGCGCACATTTGCAAGACTTCGATCATGGATATTCGGTATCTTGACGCTTATGCTATGGCTCCACTATGACAAATGTTCTGGAAGATTTTTGGGAAAATAAATGTTCCTGGAAAAATAAATATCCAG